>CAUYQV010189552.1:0-76296 GCA_963574575.1 Galagoides demidoff
TTTTCTTTTTTAAAAACAGAGTCTTACTCTTTGTCGCCCTCGGTAGAGTGCTGTGACATCACAGCTAACAGCAACCTCCAGTTCTTGGGTGTAGGCAATTCTCTTGCCTCAGCCTCCCAAGTAGCTGGGACTACAGGCACCTGCCACAACACCCAGCTAGTTTTTGTGCAGTTTGGCCAGGGCCAAGTTTGAACCCTTCACCCTTGGCATATAGGGCTGGCGTCCTACCCACTGAGTCATAGGCGCTGCCCCCAAGGCACCTTTTTCTAACTTTCACAAGGGCACCATGGAAGCTTGATGCACCATCCAGTCACCGGGGAGCAAAACAGGCCCAGGACAGATTCAGGAGTTGAGAAGGGAGGAGCCTAGGGTTCCCTGAGGACCCGGGCTGAGGAAACAGGGCTATGATGGGAGCTCCAGCTGATTCTGGAGCCTCCCCTCTTCCCCACTGCCTGACTGGTTTGAGGACTGGCAGACCTTCTGGCAGAGCCATGTGGCTTGACCAAGAGAGGGGAGGTGTGGCAGAGCTGCCCCCAGGTCTATGGCTGCTCTGCTGGGCACTGTCGTTCTCTAGATAACCCATCTGAACTGAGATGGGCACACTTGTGTGTACCTCCAGGATGCAGGTAGGGAAGGGACCTGTTGGGGCTGAGTCCAGCATTTGGCCTGGCCTTGTCCTGTTGTCATGTGGTAGGCGGGGCACATCACTATGCCCCCACACCCTGCAGTTCAGTGTCCTGCACACAGATGGTATCTGACACCCATCCACCTGGGCTTCTCTAACTCTCAGACCCTTATCCCTCACCTGTGCATGGAATTTTCACCTCCTCATTTGATTCCATTCCTATCTGAATTAGGCAGATGGCATTAGTTCCATTTGATAGGTAGGGAAATAGGCCCAGGACCACACTGTGGGCAGCTGATGGGCATGGAATCTCTGCCCCTTGGTGCCTGATGCTGCTGTGAGGAGGGGCAGATTTCTTCATGCTCCACACAGGAAGGGGAGTGGGGCAAGCTTAAGTGAGACCCTAAGTTGGAACAGGAAGGGGTTTAGGAGGCAAGGGACCCCTCACCCCCTTGCACATCTTCCCAGCCCCTTTGCTCCCAGCCACTGTCCTCTGCACACCCCAGATTCCAAAGGGCCACTTTGAGTTGTTGGAGTGATGGCTGCCATTTTGAGAAGACCAATCATACCAGGCCACTCTCAGCATGAGATATACATCATCTCATTTAAGCCTCATAACAGCTACTCAAGAATTGTTATTCCCCACTTACAGATGTGGAAATGGAGACTCAAAGAGGCTAAGCCACTGCCTTAAGTCACAGTAAACAAATGCTGGCACAGGAGGAGAATCCGTGTCTAACAGCTATCGACCTACAATCTGGCCAATATGGCCCGTTGGTTGGACCCAGACTCTGACTCTCTGGGCAGATGGGCCAGCCCTGGGCCTGCAGGGCCCACTCAGCACTGAGTCAGCATGGAGCTGTCTTCTGGAGCCACACAGGGTCCTGGGGCTCAGTCTGGTGGCACAGGAGGGTCACCCAACCACTCTCAGTCTGGAGTGTTCTCTGCAGCACTGTAGACTGAAAGAGAATTCTCTGATGGATGTAGCACAAGGCCTCAGCCTAGCGGGGTCACAGCCCCCAGACTGCCTCTAGGGACCCTGGGGTTTCTGGCCCCCTCTCCTGTCCTGGGGGAGACTCCATCTGCACATCTGGAGCTACATCTGTCTGCTCCCTGGGGACCAGTCTTTGCAGGCACATACACAAACAGCTGCAATTTCAGAGTCTAGTTTGGACCTCCCCCAGTCCTCCCAGCTTCAGCCCTGGTCTTACACCCCTGTGTCAGGGAAAATCAGTGCTTGAAGGGCCATGGGCAACCCTGAATCCAACCCTACTGCCCGAAGGGGAAAACTAGAGCTCTGAAGGGGCCCAGACCAGCCTAAAGCCCCATGGCTTGAGGACCCCCATTTAGTACCTTTCCTCTGCCAAGCCCTCCACCCTCAGCTCAGCTCTCAGGGGTTCCAAAGTGCCCTGAGCAAGAGGGGCTCTTGTTTCTCCCAGGGTGAAGTCAAAGCTCCTTGGCCTGGCATGTCAAGATCTGGCCCTGTCACCTGTTCCAACTGGGTCCCCTGTGGCTGCTGCCCCCACCTCCAGCCAAGCATAAACACTGTACCCAACTTGCACATCTCAGCTTCCTATTCCAGCACCACCAACCCCACATTACCAGGTCCAGGTTCTCTTGAGTCACATGTCCACCCAGGTCCAGTTACCTATGGCCATGTCACATAGTGCATCCTGGTTGCCAGGGCCATTGGGACATGGCAGAAGCTCTCAGAGGAATGAGGGCTGATGTCACAGGGAAGGGAGGACTTCTGATGGAGCAGACCAGTGAGTACTATATAGCAGAGCTCCAAGGCCCTTGGGGTTATCTGATCCAAACTCTGCCTTTGTTAAAGCCAGGGTCTGAGACCAGAGAGAGCTGGGGACTTGCCTGAGCCACACAGCACAGGGGTGGTAACCTACCCAGCAGCAGCATATGCAAAGGGTGCCATAGTGAGGCCCTCTCCCTCCATCTAATCCTCATAATGACTATACGAGGTAGCCCCAAGACCCCTAATTTCCACGTGTAAGTAGGTTCTGGGAGGGAAGACCACAAAGCTATGGAGTGAAAGGATCAAGATTGAACTCAACTCTATCTGAAGCCTGAATCCTGGGCTCTTACGGTTACACTACACTGTGAATGTAATTAATGGCACTAAATTGCACACTTAAAAATGGCCAAAATGGGGCGGTGCCCATAGCTCAGTGGGTAAGGGTGCCCCCATATACAACAGGGCTGGCAGGTTTGAACCCAGCCCACGCTGCTAAAACAACAATGACAACTGCAACCAAAAAAAATAGCCAGATATTGTGGCAGCACCTGTAGTCCCAGCTACATGGGGGGCTGAGGCAGGAGAATCACTTAAGCCCAAGAGTCTGAGGTGGCTGTGAGGTGCAATGACACGACATTCTACCCAGGGCAATAGCTTGAGACTCTGTCTCAAAAAAATGGTTAAAATAGCAAATTTTATGTTTTATGTATATATTTATATATACTTACTACAATTTAGAAAATTTAATAATGCAATGTACCAAAAGCCATTAATTGTACACTTTAAATGGGAGAAATGTATGACATCTATAAAGCTGGGTGGTTTTTTTTTTTTTTAATGTCTTGGGCTTTTAATCAGGACTCTATAAACTTTTGACTCAAGGAACTCAGAAAATAGTGGGGGAAGCAGACGTTCCCTCAATGGGGAGGAAGAAACTCTGATGGGGACACACAGGCTGCTGGATCCCAAAGGGGTCCCTGAACTGGACAGCTCTCCCCTTACAGGCTGCAAGCCATACTCACCTGTGGAGCTTTGTAGCTGGTCAAGTGCTCCACCCACTAGAGATTCTGCTGCTGTTGACACCAAGACTGAGATCGCTGTCCTGCCCATGCAGAGGTGACACTGAGTGGATTTGGAAGGATGAATGGGAGCCAAAGGCTGGAGAGGTGGACGAGGAAATGGGAGCCCAGATAGAGGAAACAGTGTCTGCAAAGGCCTAGAGGTGTGAGCGGGAGGGACTGGGCGGTGTAATCAAACCCTGCTGGCCAGCCCTGGGGAACCGTGTCAACTTCTGCTCAAGGGCCAAAACCAACAGAGGTGCAGCCGACCCCTGGGCACCCTCCCTGCCACCTTCCTCGCCTAACCTCCACCATCACCTGAGCCTTCTCAGTCCATCCGTCAACAGCCTAGATTTACTGGGTGACTGAGACTGAGCTCTGAACTGACAGCACCCTCCCTTCCTTCACACCTCCCCAGGAAAGAAGCCCAGCGTCACTGGAGAGGGCATCTGCTTCAACCATGGAGGTGTCAGAAAGGGGCTTGGAGGGAGAACAAGAACACAGTCTGCTAAAGGTGCTGCTCCATGGAGAGAGGGTGGGGCCAGCTGTGTGTGTGTGTGTGTGTGTGTGTGTGTGTGTTTTCTTATCAGTGAATTGGGGATAATGCTTTCTACCTCACCTACATTAGAATCTTCATTGCAAAGCTGGGAGGAGACCAGTGGTTGCCAGGGACTGGGGGAGGAGGGAGATGGGATTACCTTTTAGGGTGCTGAAAATGTTCTGTAACTAGATAGTAGTGATGATTGCCCATTGTGAATACCAAATGTCACTAACAGTAGATTTTATGTTTTGTGTGTTTTAACACAATAAATTGTATTAAATGAATGGATAATTTTTTTTTTAATAGCCGAGGTGACTGCTGGGATATAAAATGGGAGGCAGTAAGAACTGTCATTCACTGAACACCCACTAAGCACCCAACTGCAGGATCTAGGTGGGTGAAATGGTGCTGGGCTGGGGGATAAGGGAACCACTGGCCTACTCAGCAAGTCTTGAGCCCTTAGAGAAAGGGTTTTCCTGGAACCAGCAGAGAGGCAGTGAGGCACAAATAGAAGGACCCCTCCTCAGAGCTGCAGCTGCACAGTATTTCAGGGGAACTTGGGGACATGTTGTTTTGCTGCCCATCTCCAGACTTGTTCCTGTCTGAGGGGAGCTTGGCAAGACGTGAGGCCCCAGATCTATAGAAGCTGAACCCCACCATTCCCTGCACTCTGGGTGTGAAGAGGGACTCAGTTCAGCCTGTTGGCCACCCTGGCAAAGGGGCTTTCCACCGTGACAGAGTGACCTCAGTACTACAGATGCAGTGGAGAAATTCTTAAGGGAGGTAGCTGGGAAAAATCGTGGAAGGAGGAGAGAAGTGAGCAAATGAATTCATTCAGGAAATTTTTACTGAGTGCTTAATACATGAAGTACAGAGTGAACTGATGAATGAGTGAGAAAACCTGTGGGTGAGTGTGTAAGTGGGATCCCACCCTTGGTAAACCTCAAAGGGCTGCCAGGTGGGGCTGAGGGCCTGGCCAGGGACCCTGGGTGGGCATATTGGGGAGTGGGTCCAGCTCCAGTCATAAGGACTTCCATTGGTATTTATTCTCTTTCAGAGACCAAGCAGGGGGTCTCGTCCCTGACAGGTCACGCACCTCATAAAAGCCCTGATTTACACTCCAGCCGCCTGCTGGCCATGATGTCGTCTGTGCCTTGTTTATTTATTTGTGAGAGTCAGGTCGGGTTTTGGCTCTTCAGCCCTTCTGTCTCCATGTGTTCTAACCCCACATGGTGAGGAAGACGGATGCCTTGGAATTATTTTGCATGAAATTGCCGTGGAAAACTATTTGGCCTGCATTTGATTTCACCTCTTGTTACAGCATAATTTGTTATCCTGAAACGTGCAGCAGCTGGAGGCCTGGAAGAGCAGATGTTCCTGGGGAGGCGAGGGCTCCCGGCAGGGCCGGTGGCACCATGCAGCTGCAGCAGAGCATGCTTCTGCCGGGCAGGCCTGCCCTGACCCTGCCAGTGTCCCTGATGGCTATGGGAACCCCATGGACCCTTAGCTAGGCCTCGCTTTCCCTGTCTGTAAAATGGGGATATGGCTGCCTACCTCCCAGAGGTGGGTGATTCACAGAAAGCACTCAGCACAGCGCCTGGCCCACAGTAAGCCTCTACAGATGTTTGCTATACACACACACACACACACACACACACATATATATTATTTTTTTTGGAGACAGAGTCTCACTATGTCGCTCTCAGTAGAGTGCCATGGCGTCACAGCTCACAGCAACCTCAAACCTTTAGGCTTAAGTGATTCTCTTGCCTCAGCCCCCCAAGTAGCTGGGACTACAGGCGCCCACCACAACACCTGGCTATTTTGTTGTTGTTGTCATTGTTATTTAGCAGGCCCAGGCTGGGTTGGAACCCACCAGCCCTGGTATATGTGGCTGGCGCCCTACCCACTGAGCTATGGGCACCACCCAAATGTTTACTATTATTATACCTGGAAGAAATGATGGTCCAAGAGAGGTTTTAAAGACTGACCAGAAGTAAACTGGCTCAAAATGTGTTTTCTGGCACAGCATAAACAAATGCATGGAGGGGAGAACCAGAACTGAAAGCAGGCAGGTAGCAGTGGGAGAGGCTCCCAGAGAAGGTGGCGGGACCCCTTAGAAAGGGGCATGGATGCCAGGGCAACAGGGCACCAGAGAAGAGTTCCGAGCTTGGAAAGGACATGATACCTCCACTACAGAGAGCACTCCAGGTTGGGAGGGGAGCTGGGTGGAGTCTGTAGTCAGCGGCAAGACTCTGTGTTAGCCTCATAGGGCTGCCGTAGCACAGTAACCATGTACTGCATGGCTTAAAACAACAGAGATTTATTCTCACAGTTCCAGAAGCTAGATGTCCAAAATTAAGGTGTTGGCAGCACCACGTTTCCTATGAAGTTTCCAGGGAAGATTTCTTGCCTCTTTCTAGCTTCTGGTGGTGGCCAGCAATCCTTGACATTCCTTGGCTTACAACTGTGAGACTCCAGCCGGCATTCTTCCCTGTGTCTCTGTGTCTTCTCTCCTTCTAAGAACATCAGTTACACTGCTTTTAGGGCCCATCCTAAACCAATATAACCTCAACTTAACTAATACATCTGAAAAGACTCTATTTCCATATAAGGGCACACTCACAGGTACTTGAGGTTAGTATTTCAACATGTATTTTTGGGGGATGACACAATTCAACCCATAACAGGCCCTAATGATCTCTCCATCCTCAGTCTTTGGGTCATTGAGGAGCTCAGGACCCCTTTGATGAGTAATGTTCCCTGCTTTTGGTGTGGGAAATCACAGTACTTGGGGGACACAGTAAGCCCCAGGGGATAAGAACAGGGTGAAGCCATGGCCTAAGGCTGCCCTATGTGGGACACAGAATAGAGAAGTAGTGACATCAGTGGGAGGAAGGGTGCGAGGGCAGGGCCAGCGTGAGAGGCCTAGTGCCCTGGAGGGAGGCAAGGGCATAAAAATGCCTATAGAATGAAAAGAAACTTTCACAACTGGGAAGGGCAGGGCCCTGTAAAAACCAGGAATTTCAAAGAGATGGTATAAGATGGGAATGGGAGGTGGTGGTGGGGTTCAAAGCCCTCTGAAAGGGTGGGTAGCACCAGATTCTGGTAGGAAGAGGGTAAATCTGGGTGTAAGGGCAAAGTGGTAGCTTAGATCAGGGAGAAGAGGTGTTGAGTGTGTGTGTGTGTGTGGACATGGCCCTGAAGGCATGCTGAGGAGGAGTAAGAGGAGGGTTTTACCTGTGGGGAGGACTGCTTGCACCCCCTTCTCAGAAATGATGACACGGAGGGTTGGGTGCTACAGGGAATTCAGAATGGAGGCCCCTTAATTCAGTGGTGCTCCCAGGTCTAAGCTGCAATAAATCAGCTGTTCTGTTAAGACCCTCAGGAGCGTGTAAGCCAAAGGGCTATTCACTTTAACTACACAGTGTTCCGTGGAACCCCTGGGCAGGGGTGAGGGCCAGCCTAGGTCTCTTGGGAGCCAGAAAAGCAGCCAGGAGGAAGGTGGGCAGGGCCAGAGCAAATGATGCATCTGGCTTCCTAGGCTCATGGGGGATGCCCAGCCTGGCTTCACCTGATCCTTGACACAGCCACACCTGGAGACTAACTGCAGCCAGGATTAACCCTGAACCCCAATCCCCAAATCCAGCGAGAGAGGACATGATTGGTCCAGCCTGAGTCATGTGTCCATCCTGACCCCATCAGGTATAAGCATGGTGGTTGGGCTAATAGAGCAGCCAGAGCCTCACCACTTAGCGTGGTGGCCTGAAGAGCTTCTGCCTGCCCAGCTCAGCCTGGAAGGCTTCCAGGGGTCAGGAAGCTTCCACACGCAGTGAACTAAAAGGGGAAAACAAGTTTACAGTGACATAAAATGAGTACACAAGACACATTTAAAAACCCAAGGCACGGAGGGAATACAAACTAGGATAAAGAAAAGGCAACAGGAACGTTGCAGACAGCAGAAGGCTGTGCTTCCTGGCCTAGTGGGGAGCCCCCTCCCCACTCCTGGGTGGGGCTTCTGCCTGTTCCACTCAGAGCTGCGCCTCTGGCAGTCTGAGCACTTGTTGGAGCCTCCATTTGTCATCTGCCAATTGGGGTCACTAATTGGCCTCACTTCTGAGAGCAGCATAAGGGCTAAACAAGGGAATGCATTTTTTTTTTTTTTTTTTTTGAGACGGAGGCTCAAGCTATCCCCCTGGGTAGAGTGCCATGGCATCCCAGCTCACAGGAACCTCCAACTCCTGGGATCAAGCGAGTCTCCTGCCTCCGCCTCCCAAGTAGCTGGGACCACAACGGCCGGCCATTTTTTGGTTGCAGCCATCATTGTTGTTTGGCGGGTCGGGGCTGGAGATTTGAACCCGCCATCTTAGGTGTACGTGGCTAGCGCCTTAGCCGATTGAGCCACAGGCGCAGAGCCGGGAATGCATTTTAACAAGAGGCTGGCCCAGGGTCTACCAACAACAGGCACTCAGTATTTGCTACTTCTCTCCATTCCTTCCCCGCCCCCCACACACTAGGGTTCCACAGATAACCTTGGCAAAGATGAGCCCTAGGGGCAGTGCCCGTAGCTCAGTGGGTAGGGCGCCAGCCACATACACTAGGGTGACCAGACGTCCCGCTTTTGGTGGTACAGTCCCAATTTTTAACAATTTGTCCTGTGTCCCATGGTGTTTTTAAAAAGTCTCGATTTTTGGAAAGAATGCACGAATGGGCGGAAGAACAGTAAGGGAATATATGGTTTTAGGCTGCCATGTGGCTATTTCACCGGGATATGAGTTTATATTATTTTTGTTAATTTTATAATGTTAAACTGAAATAATAACAAATAATTGTTGAGAAGTAATTACCGAGAACTGCTTACCAAAGTTTGCATTGTTGACAAGCCCCGCCCCACCCCACCCCCACCCCCATCAATGGTGTCCCTCTTTACCAATGTTAAAATCTGGTCACCTTAACATACACCAAGGCTGGCAGGTTCGAACCCACCCCAGGCCAGCTAAACCAACAATGACAACTGCAACAACAATAACAAAATAGCCAGGCATTGTGGCGGGTGCCTCTGGTCCCAGCTACTTGGGAGGCTGAGGCAAGAGAATCGCTTAAGCCCAAGAGTTTGAGGTTGCTGTGAGCTGAGCTGAGATGCCACAGCACTCCACCGAGGGTGACAGTTTAAGATTCTGTCTCCAATAAATAAATAAATAAATAAATAAATAAATAAATAAATAAAAAGATCAGCCCTAGATGCTTCTTAGCTCTGTCATCAATGTTGGGGGCTGACTAACCTTAAGCTGCTATTTCCCTGGGAAGCCAGAAGCACATCCAAATGCGAGTACACATGCTGGCCTGGGGTCCCCAACCAAACCCCACCTTTACCTAAACCAGTGCCCCAGGAAGTGCCAGGGTCCTGCTACCATTTGTTCAATGTGCCCCACACCATTGTCTTGCTAATCTAGCAGCACTGGTGCTGGCTGGGCCTGTGAGAGACAGCAAGCCCCCTGTCTGACAGATACAAACACAGGCGTGGGGCTGCTCTCCCCCTGGCTGGCTGCTGGCTCATAGGATAGAAATTCCATCCGCCTGGGTCTCCCAGGGAGGGCTGCTCAGCATCCTGGGAACTGATGGCCCTCAGGGAGCCTGGAGCTCTAAGTTCATTGTTTGGCCCCTCCCTCTCCCAGTCTAGCCTGGGGCTGCGTGGGACACCCAGTTCCTCCTGGAATCTCTATTTGGGTTTGGTTTGGGGTTGGAGTTTGTTTCCATTCAGAGCAACTTGATCCCAACCCAGCCTCCAACCCCCCACTGCCCCCAGCATCAGGCATCATTGTTGCCCCTCAGGAGGAGGCTTGACTTTGCCCACATGCTGACAGGGCAGGCTCCTCCAGACCTCCCACCAAGGGCACAGAGAGGTCTGGCTGGCTTTGATGTCTTGAAAGGAGACTCCCCAGTCTCAACCCCCTCTCCCTCAGTACTAAAAAAGTCAGGGACTGTGAAGACCAAATGCCACCCTGTGGAGTGAAATGAAAAAGATCAGGCTTAGGGGGTCAGAATAGCTGGGTCTACACCTCTTGACCAGTTCCTTACTATATGACCTAGAAGACACCCAACCGCTGGTGGAGACAGCTGAAATGACAGCATGTCATATGTGAGAAGACATAAATGACAGGTGGACCAGATGACCACTCAATCCTTTCCCCTGCAGTTGATTAATTTCTTTGTCTTTAATGTGTATTGTATCCCTCTGGCTCTTGCTATGGTGTAGATCAAAAAGTGGATCTGTAGGCCTGGGGACCGAGTCCTGGATGAGTCAACTGGGCCTCGGAGAAACAGATGCGCTCAGGAGCTGGTGGGGGCGGACGCTGAGCCAAGAATGGTGCTCTCTATACTTCACGAATGAGGACACTGAGGCTCCAGCAGTGACATGAACACCTCATAGTCAGGGAGGATTCGCAGGGCAGAGGTGGATGCTCAAGAAAGGGCATCTTTCATCTGTGCCCTTTCCTGGTGGGCTTGATATCAATGTCCTCAGCCCCAGCTGTGTCTCAGTCATCTGCTTTTCCTGCTGTCCATCTCTGAGTCCCATCAAGTTATCAAAGGAGAGCTGGGTGCTGTTCAAGACCTTGCATGCCTCGTATCAAAAGAAAGCTTAGAACACTGATAAGATGTAAATAAGTTATTGATCATCTAAAATTATTTTGCCCTTGTGATAAAACTGGAGGTCAGAGAGACTGGCATGTCCAGGATGGTCCCTTGAGTGATTGGCAGAGTTGGAATCAGACTCAGGTCTGCCCACCTTTTGAGCCCTCCTCCCCCCACTGAGGAAGTTTGGCTCTTGCACGGGGCAGGATCTCCAGCTGAGAGGGCCACAGCCTTCCCTGCCTCTTACCTGTTATGTGACCCTGAACAGAGAGATTTGCACAAATGCTACAGGAGGTAGACCCTTGGGTGCCACCTAATATTTTTGACACAAACACACTGGGGATTCTAGGATTCCATAGGCAAAGATTCCATGTTGTAGATGGAATCCCTGGTTTTAACATAACATAATGCTAAGTTTATCGTTATTGTGGCTTTCTATGATTCAATAATTGTAGGCTACTAAGATTACATCAGTCTAAGATTCCATTATTCTGTGATTCCAAAGATCCCAAAATTCTAAGCTCCTCTGAGACGTTGGACTCTAAAGAATAGGAAAATCCAGCTGGGAGGGTAAAGAGGCAGTTTTTCCACCCTACTGACTTCTCTAACAATGACAGAGTAATATGTTATATGATTTTCATTGTGTTCAAAGGAAAGCACAGAGCTTGGCCAAGCCACATCAGAGCATCAGAGGGTGAGCTAACCTGCCCTGGAGCACAACAGCCTATGGAACTGGAAGAGAGAGATGGGGAGGAGGAGGAGAAGAAGGAGGGGAAGAAAGACGAAAGGGATAAGGGGGAGAGATAAAGAGGAAGAGGAGGGAGAAGAGAGGGAGGAAGAAGAAGGGAGCAAGAGGAGAAGAGGAGGAAGGAAAGGAAGGGGAGGATGAGAAGGCATCCTTTCAGAAGAAAGGTGACCAGAACTCTGTCCTCAAAGAGTGTATTTTCTTTTTTTGGCCGGGGCTGGGTTTGAACCCACCACCTCTGAAATATGGGACCAGCACTTTACCCTTTTGAGCCACAGGCGCTGCCTAAGAGTGTCTGTATTATGCCTGGCACTATACCAGATACTGGGGCCATATGTCACCCTTCCCTGGTCCCTACATGCCAGGAGTGTCCAGCCAGGTGGAAGCACAGACAAAGCAGATAAAAACAATGTGGTGCTTGAATGAGAACAGGAGTGGGTCCTATAAATTAACTTGTGATGATGGTCATGGAGGGCTTCCGAGAAGAGGCAATATCTGCCTAAGGACTTGAGAGCAGCAGATCAGCAAGGGCATGGTTGTCCCAAGAGCCTAGGGAATGATAGCTGATTCCATGTTACTGTTGTTTAAGGGGGGAAGTGGAAAGAGGCAAGAAATGAAGGGAAGAGTCCCCAGGGACCTTGAATGCCAGGCTGAAGAGCTTGACTCCATCCTGAGAGCAGTGGGCAACAAGGGCAGGTTTTTGTTGGTGGAGGGAAGTCACTGGCATCCTGAGAATGTCACAGAAGAGAAATCCTGGGATCACAGGGTCCAAATCTTTACCAGACAGTTGAGGAGGTGAGACCCAGCGAGGAGGATTGCTCACATCAGCCAGGGCTAGGAAGACCTCCCAGCCCACCCACAGATGGTCCTGGCAAATCAGTGAGATGCAGTAAGAAGCCATGGGTTACTGACATGTATATGCAACCACTTGGATAGACCTCTCAAGGGCATCGTTTATGCTGAGTGAAAAAAGGTCAATCTCAAAAGGTCACATACTATAGGATTCCAATTGTCCAACATTCATGAACGATAAAATTATAGATAGTGACTAGATTGGTGGCAGCTAGGGGGTGGGGACAGTCAGGCTGGATAGCAGGAATCTAGGACCATCAGGGGTCCAGAAGGGTGTGGACAGGGAGGGCTGGAGGGGCCTGAGGCAGCAAGCACAGAGGGCTGGTGTGTGGGCAGAGGAGGGTGTGGCTGTAAGAAGTAGTATGAGAAGGATGTTTGTGGTGAGGGACAATTCTGCATCTTGATTGCATTGGTGGATATGTGATAAGACATAGAACTATGTACACACATAGTATCAGTGTAGTATCCTGGTTTTGATGTCCTGTAATTATCTAAGATGTGACTGTTCATGGAAATTAGGTGCGCGGTACACAGGACTTTTCTGCACTATCTTTACAACTTCCTGTAAATCTGTAAGTATTTTAAAATAAAGGGTTTTTAAAGAATCAAATGGGCATACTGTGTGAATCTATTTGCAGATTCTGTTCAATCCCGCAGATCCTGATTATAGTAGCTATAGCAGTTCTCAGTCTAGTATGTGATTCCTCCCACTTTATTATTCTTTTTCAAAATAGTTTTATTCTATTTTCTTTTCTTTTCTTTTTTTTTTTTTGAGACAGAGTCTCACTCTGTCGCCTGGGCAGTGTGCTGTGTGGTCATCATAGCTCACAGCAACCTCAGATACCTGGGCTTACGCGATCCTCTTGTTTCAGCCTTCCAAGTAGCTGGGACTAAAGGCGCCCACCACCACACCCAGCTAATTTTTTTTTCCTATTTTTAGTAGAGATGGGGTCTTATGCTTGCTCAGGCTGGTCTCAAACTTCTGAGCTCAAGCAATCCACCCACCTCAGCCTCCCAGAGTGCTAGGATTATAGGTGTGAGCTACCAGCTGAACTAGCTTTATTTATATTCTTTATCTTTCCTTTAGAATAATCTTGTTTGTATCTAGAAAAGAAATTGGGCTGGTATTTTAATAGAGATTGAGTTGAACCTATAGATCAACTTTTATGAATCTATAATTATTTTAAAATAAAAATGTAAAAACTTTTAAGAAGACACAGAGAGGACTAGACAGTTGGGGTAGAGGGAGGCGGGAGGGAATAGAGAGGAGGCAGGTGCTGACATCCATTCTGAGGGCTGCACCGTCACAGCAGGCATGTGAAAAATGGCTTTAGTACTGTTCTCATGGTTTGCAGTGTATGGGGGCTCAGTCATCTACTACTCGATGGTTGTCCTGGTAATGTGGTGACCGATGTAGTCTCACTCTCCCACCTTCTGGGGTAAAATCAAAGCATCCTGTCTTTGTGCCGAGGTTGTTGTGCTACTGGTGTGTCTGGGTAAGTGATGCTTCCATGTGTGGCCACCTCAGCATGCAGTGCCCTTCCTGGAGGCTCCTCTGGCCCGGACTTCAAAGAGGCTGCACAAAATCCAGTTCCTGGAAGAGAGATGTAACAGAAAAGAGGGTCTGGCCGGTGTGCTCACTGCCTCACTGCTCTAGCTGTCTCACTCATGTTGCCAGATTCCTTCCATCCTGCCTGGCTATCTACTGGGCTCTCTTAGAAATGGAAACTCTTGTAGCCCCTGACCCTGTGGCTCCCAGACCCTGCTGCCCATTATGCTTTGGGTCATACAAGCAACACAAGTTCAGCATGGCTGCCAAAGTCTCCCTATGACAGGAGGGAGCCAAATCTGGGTCTTCCCGCATATTCTACCTGAGGGGTAGCTTCCAGGGACTTTGAGGAAGTCACCCCTCCCCCAACCCCTTTGGCTACCTTGGGGAGCCCCTTGGGGTTAACTGAACAAGAATGGAAGTTAATGGGCCATGGGAACAGAGCTGCAAACCATCGCAGGTGATAGAGCTTGACCAGAGGCTGCTGCTTGCTATCCTTTAGCCAGGATGTCTCTGAAGAACAGGACCCAAGGAACAACACAACTTGGTGAAATTTCAGGCAGCCATCTTAGCACTCGGTGACCTGCTCAACAAGTGGTCTCATCTCCACATTTGTCATAACTACTGGGTCATTACCTAGAAATTGTTCCCTTCAGGGTGAAGAATGCTGGTGATCTCTTGCCTCACAGACACCCAAAGTATCAGTCAAAATCTCACATCTCTACATATACTAAAGTCACAACGCAAGGTCTTCCTAGTTCGCCCCTTATTCCTTTTGGAGTTAACAGACATTACTGGTAGTAAACAAGGCACACACTTTCTCTTCTCAAAATACACAATGAGCTCTTGAAAAAAGCATTCAATAGAACTTTCATTTCTCTGATTAATCCCAGATAACCAATTTAATTGAAGGACATAATGGTCTCCTCAAACAACACCTTTTAAAATGCTAATCCAGCAAATAAACCCCTAAAATGAATCTCCATTTTGCCCGGTGTCTTAACCTATCTTTATAAATTTTCCTTCTCATTCCCATCCCACGGGAGCTGGAAGCCAGATGGAGGGTGTGCACTTTCCTGGGACTCATTAATCACAGATTGTCCCACAGGCCAGGTAGCTGCTTATCTGATATGGGACACATTTTAACCTAAACTTCCACCAAAACCAAAACCAGAGCCCTGTGAAGAGCAGCTGCACACCACTCTGGTGACTGCGGTCTTGTTACTACTGGTTTGGGTGCTTTCGTTGATAAGCAGTCTGGGGTTCAAACTCTCCAAATGAGCTATTGTTTCAACCGAACATGACAAATACTCAAGTCCACATCAACCCAAGTGGGTATCTGCTGAGAAAGAAAATCCCAATCCCACATCCCAGGAGACACTATCCTGGCCCAGAAGTCCCCCCTCCCCCTATGGGGATGACATCGCCTCAAATGACATCACCCCAACCCAAGACCTCATCGCTAGTGATGACCTCGCCCTCTGCACTGGAGACAACTTCACCCTAAACACTCAGAAACCTCTATAAATTAAAATCCCTCAGGTAATAACCGAGACGTCCTGCCACCCATATTCTGCTTCTAACTCTATTTTGTCTGTCCGTCCTGGGTTGACCCATGTCGACTCCCCATTTCTGTGCTGGCCGCACCTACTTGGAGCAGCTTCAGGCCACTAAACAGGGTACTCTGTCTTCCCCAAATGCCTCCTGTCTAGCTATATTCCAGTGCCTCCCAGAGCTCACCTCTTTGGCTTCTAGACTTGTGTCCCCAGACTTTTTGGGGTCCAAAGTAGTGTGGTCATAGAACCTTTTGGCCACTTCTACCCCACTGTGGGAAGTGGTGTATTCTCCTACGAGGAGATGGGACAGAGCCTGTATGAGAGAACTTTACCCAGGCGGAGAGCAACTCTTGTCTGTCCTAGACCATCTGCTTCCTGGAAATGACTTGACTCAACCATAAAATGATGTTGTAAATGAACTAGAATCTGAAGGTGATGGATACTCCTGCTCTAACCGTGCCACTCTTCTAGGGAACGTACTAGGGACAAAGCTGGGAAGCAGCTCTAATGGTGACATTTTAGGCACTGGAGCAGGCCAGAGGAGAAGACACCTTCTAGTCTATGGAGTCACCAATACTCCTGCAATCACTTGGTAGCAATATGTCAGTCACGGGCAGAACTTCAGAGCCCATCTCCCTCCATGATCTCACTGAAACCTTCCAACACATTTGAACAAAAGTAGACACGAATATTCTTACCTCCTGGAGACTAGGCTCAGGGAGATTAAGGAATTCTGTGATGTCCTGCAACAAATATGAATTAGCTCTGGTGTAAGTGAAAAACCATGGGCAGACAGACCTAGGTCAAAATCATGGTCCTGGTGAACTCTGAACTAGTTACTTTACCTCTTTGGGCCTTTTTAATCTATAAAATGAGGGTGATGATCCCCACATCACAGGACTGTTCAGGGGATCAAATCAGTAAATGTCTATAAAATACCTGACTTCCTGGTGGCTTTGGAAGTGTAGTCATTCTAAGAACCCCATGTCCCTTACAGCATCCACACTTGCTACTTAAGTGGCCAGCCAGAGTGGGTAGGGACTGGGAAACACCTGCGCCCTCCAGTTCTGCTATTGGGATCTCCTGGCATCCAGGTGACCAATGATGTCACAACACAGGTGACCAGATGTCTTTGCAGACTGGACCTGGCTGAGCTTGAAGACTTGGTTCTGTGCCCAGGGTGCAGCAGCCTTCTCTAAGGGTGGCCTCTATCTCTCCATGGTTGAGCCTCAGATTTCTGATTGAGCTGATGTCATAATCCAGCTTAAAATACCTTTAGAATGTGGTCCATATGGATCCTGGATGTGTGGTGCAATCCTGGATATGCTGTGAAAATTCTCTGAGCCTCAGTTCCCTTACCATTAGGGTAGGAATATAGCTTTAAGGTTGTGGTGAGATCCAAATGAGAGAATGCATAGAGAATGAATTAGCTTAGAAACTGGAACATTGTAAACACTGATGCATTACCTTTGTGACTGGGCATTCACTAAAGTTTTGCTGAATGGATGAGTAACCCTATACCCACTTTACAGAAGAGGAAAATTGAGGCCCAGGCGAAGGAAATGACTGGCTTGAACCAGTGGCTAGGCTCTCAAGTGTTCAGGAATCAAATCTCTAGCCACATCCTTCCCAGTCTTTATTCCTTCCAAGGAGGCCCTTTCTGATTGGATTTGTCTGAATCCACCCACACAGCTGTGAATGGACAGATGAGAGGAGATATAAATCCTGGTCTTCATCCCGCTCATCCCCAATTCTGGATGCTCCGGAAGCCACACCCTGTCCCCGAGCCTCTTTGGAAACCTTGGCAGACTTATCTGCAAAGGGGAGGGGAAAGGGGTCTAGGGTCACCCAGGGAATATCAGAGGGAGGAAGAAAGCAGGTCAGACAGGGATGGAGAACGCTACTTGTGACCTCAGCTGTAGCCTGTGAGCACTTGCTGTCCTCCCAAACTGTAGACAGCCAGCAGGAACTGGCTTGCAGCCCTGACTCTGTCCTGAACCTGCTGGGTGACATTGACTAACTAAATCATTCTCCTTTCTAGGCCTCAGTTTCCCTGTCTGTGAAATGGGAAATTGAACTAGAATAGGGGTCCTCAGTCCAAGCAGGGTTTCCAGAATGATGGCCTCCTTGCTCCATTGGCCTGACACCCTCCTGCAAGTGTCCAAGAATTTGACTGTGGTATTTCATTTATCATACTGTGGTTCCCAGGTACCATGGCCGGCAGGCTGATTACTCAACAAGCTTATTACAGTCCTCAGTGACTAATAGATTCTTTTTCTGTTTGTGTTTTAAAGCCATAGCAATAACATTGGCTCCCAATAACTCCACTGAAATCACCATTATTCACTCTGCCCCTACCTACATGATAAACAGACCAACAGAAACAGCCCTCCTCAGAAAAAGAGGCCCTCTGCTTCTTTCATGGTGGGACTGGTCTCTTTGATAATGAAGCTGGTGTGTGTCGGGGGTGGGGTGGATTTATGAACTGTTGAGAATCATAGGATTAGGTCACTTCTCTGGTCCCTTCCAACTCTGACCTACATATTGGACTTCACCAAAAGGAGGGGTTGAACAGATACCATCTTCCCTCTGAAAGTTTAAGTGTCGGGTTAAGAACCTGGCTGGGAGTCAGAGAGCCTGGCTTTTGGTCCCAGCTGCTCTACTTACTAGCTGGGTAACTTTGGGCAAGTTATATCCTCTCTGTGGGCTTGTCTTCTTACATTAAAAAATAGGAAAAAATGGCTCGGCACCTGTGGCTCAAGCGGCTAAGGCGCCAGCCACCTACACCTGAGCTGGCGGGTTCGAATCCAGCCCGGCCCCGTCAAACAACAATGACGGCACAACCAAAAAATAGCCAGGCGTTGTGGCAGGCGTCTATGGTCCCAGCTACTTGGGAGGTGAAGGCAGGAGAATTGCTTGAGTCCAGGAGTTGGAGGTTGCTGTGAGCTGTGATACCACAGCACTCTACCCAGGGTGACAGCTTGAGGCTCTGTCTCAAAAAAAAAAAAAAATAAGAAAAATGAGATAACCTTCCACTGGAGGTGGGGGGTGGAGAGAAGGAAGTAACACATGAGAAGCACTTGGCATATGGTCACTGTCAAAGCCACCTGGCCTCTCCTTTCCTGGCCTTTTTTTTTTTTTTTGAGACAGAGTCTCACTTCGTTGCCCTGGGTAGAGTGCTGTAACATCACAGCTCACAGCAACCTCCAGCTCTTGGGCTTAAGCAATTCTCTTGCCTCAGCCTCCCAAGTAGCTGGGACTACAGGTGCCTGCCACAACGCCTGGCTATTTTTTGTTGCAGTTTGGCCGGGGCCTGGTTTGAACCTGCCACCCTTAGTATATGGAGCCGGCATCCTACTCACTGAGCCACAGGTACCTCCCTTTTCTGGCCAGTTTTATCTGTCAAAACTACAATCAATGAAATAGCCCAGCACAACACAACAGCCCCAGCATCAGCCATGCAAAATTGCTAATTGCTAAATTCTTCAGAGGGAAAGAATAGGGACTGCCTACCCGCCTCCTTGTATGGAGGGTACAGCAGAATCTTCCATGGTTAATTCTCATTCACAGGCCTCCTGTCAAGAACTCAGAGCTCCCTGGCTCCTTCAGGTGCCCACTTCTCACCTGCCACGGGCAGGTTTTGCCTCCATAACCGTCCATGGTTTCCTTCCATCTGTGGGTCTTCGTAGTTAATATAGCCTGCTTCTACCCACAGCAAAAACGCTAGGATGCCAGTGGTGAGCTGGTAAATGTTTAAAAGTAATTTCTCTGATGGGAAAAAAAATCCTTGATTTATATCATTTGTCAATTTCCATGGTGTAAATATTTCCATCATGGGTGATTTCAAAGTACCAACATGACGACACTGAGCAGAGTTGGGGAGAAATGCACACAATCTTCTCTCGTGTGACTTGGCTCCAGGACAACACTGAATAGCACTGAGATGAAATGCATGGAGAGTAACTTAAAATAATAAAAATACATATTGGCCAGGCACAGTGGCTATGCCTGTAAGCCCAGCAGTTTGAGAGGCTGAGACAAGAAGATTGCTTGAGGCAAGAAGACTAGCCCGGGCAGCTTAGTGAGCTCCTGCCTCTACAAGAAAAAAAAAAAAAAAATTAGCCAGGTGTGGTGGTGTGCACCTGTAGTCCCACCTCCTCAAGAGGCAAGAGGATGACTTGAGCTCAGCATTCTGAGGTGAGGTTGCAGTTAGCTGTAATGACACACTGTACTCCAGCCCAGGCAACAGAGTGAAACCCTGTGTCAAAAAATTAAAAATGCATATTTCACTATTTTCATGCTCAGGGCTGATTACTTTAGAAGGAGTAGGCTCACCGTGATTGTAACTGCTGTGTATGAAGACTGGGCCAGGTGTCCCATATTGGTCCTCAAATATCATGAGAAGTGTTGCCGTGGGTGACATAGTCTAAATGGTGAACCAATCTAAATAGCATTCTGAACAAAGGACAATCTTCCTTCAATTTACAAGGGAGTTGTAGTCCTAGAAAATTCAGAATATGTCAGAATCCTGCTAATAATGTGTTTATATACAAAACAGAGTTAGATTAAAGCCACAGGTAATATAAACAGGTTTTTCATTCGCAAATGTCCCATAAGACTATTAAACGTCCACACTCACAAAACATCAGTGGAAACCTCCAATCACTGTGACATCTAAAAGCCACTCCTTGGTTTGATACTTGGCACCTTTTGAGACCGACTGCCCCAAATGTGTACCCCTTCACTGCAGGGAGGCCACTCTCCAAGACCCTGACCATGTCATGGGATTTACTAGTTTGCTCATACAGTTCCTTTCACCTGGAATTCCATCTTCCAAATTTTGACCTAGAGATCAGCCACCTATCCACCTATTCATCCATCCATCTCATCTGTCCAGGCCTGAGGATCCAGGATGAAGCCAACCTAACCCCTCTCTCAGGGAGCTCCCAGCAAGTGGAGAGTCAGACATACAGATGGACACCACAGACAGACAATGCAGTGTGACAAATGAGATGTCAGAGGTGGGTGTCTTTGGCCAGTGTAGTTTACAGTACCAGTTTTAGTCCTAAACGCTTGAGTTTGATCCCTACCTGGGCAGGCACTTACTGTGTGACCTCAGCAGAGTGGCTTCAATTGCTGGGCTTCAGTTTTCTCCACTATAAGAGCTGAAGAAGTAAAAATCCTGATGCCCCAGGGCTATTGGGACAAAGATCATGGTGGGCCCACATGCCTGGCACAGGGCTCAGAGAATCAGAAATGGCCAGTCTCACTGGCCCCTTCCTGCCGACTCCTGAGGGTGAAAGGGCTGCTCTGTGGCAACTAGGTTGGGCAGATTTCTGCTGATGGGAAGACTGTCTGGGCTTGCAGACCAAGATTCAGAATTAACTGAATTTCCAGGGCTAATGCAGTATCCTCACTGAGCCCTACTCTGGCTGCAGTGACCCCATGCTAGGCGGAATGCTTGTGGGGGGGTGAAGGCAGGCAAGGGCGTCAGTCACCGCTCAGAGCAACTGGGGCCCACCACTCACCACACTGCGCCCTGTTCTGGGCCAGCCCTGAGCATGCACTGATGCTGGAGGACATGAAGATGAGACAGCCCGTCTGGCGGAGAAGGCAAACAGCTCACTAGCCCTCCCCATCCTTCTCGCCTGTCACATCCCTCACCAGCAACTTCCATATTACTAGATGGCTATCGGCCATTCTCAGTCCCTATCACCCACCACGTCTTACCTCTCAGCTGCCCTGGGCCCACTGGCCTCTGTCCTCCTCAGCCATGTGGCAGACTGCCTGCCCTCCTTCAAAGGAAGACTCCCTCCCACCCTGCTCCAGCCCTCCTGGGCTGCAACATGCCACCGTGGGGAGGAGGAAATCGCCCTACTTCCCTGTCTTCCCCCAGCCCAAGTGTGCTTGCTCCCCAGGCCCCTGGCCTACAAAATAGCAAACAGCTGCTGTGACCAAGGGCTGCCCAGACCCCAGGGGCCTGGGGGGAAGCAGGCCAAGGGGAACTCGGAGAAAGAGCTCTTAATAACATACCTTCCCCAAGCTGCTTCCAAAGAAACTTCTCCTCACAAATCATTCCATAAACACTTAGCAGGCTCTCAGGAAAGCGTGCACAGCTCTCACCCGGCTATTAGGAGGCTCCTCACAAGTAAATTGAGACCAGGCAGCAGCGGCCTGTGCCAAATCCCCCTTCCTGCCCTCTTCCCACACGACATCCTCCTCCCCCACCCTGGGCCCTTCAGCTTCAAGGGCCCCGGTCTCCTCCCGTGGTGTTCTGGGCCTCTCCTCCAGCTCTGGCCCTCTCTCTACTGGACAGGGGGTGTCCTGTTTCCCTAGCAACCAGCTCCCTCCCCACCCAGGAGGCTGGGTTTCCAGAGGGCTCCCCTGAGCTGCTGTGTAGACCTAAATCCTACTGAGACTTCTGAGGGCCACACCACCAGGCCAGGCGTGGACAGACTGGGCCGGACCACACCCCACTCCATCCCAGCCACCCCTCAGCTGAGGCCGTTGGTGCCTCTCAGGCTGGGGCTGCTCGATAGGGAAATAACTCCAGGTTCATCCAAGTCACGAGCTGGAAAATCCCTCCCATCCAACAATCCCCCTCCAGGGAGAGAGTTGTGCAACTCACTCAGCTGGCTAATATCCAGCACTTGGCTAATATCCAACAAGGATCGCGGAATTACTTGATTGTTCATAGTTGACACATTTGCTTATAGGTTCGCAGCTTACCCGTGCAATGACTTTCACTGGGGTCTTTGAGTAGAACAATAGCAAGGCTGGCACCCCAGTAGAGTTCACCATGACTGGCTTTGGAAAACATTCAAGAATGACTGCCCCTATTCTTGGCTTATCCAATATTATTTTGAAAAGCAGAAAGCTCTGTTGTAAACAGAAATCAGTAAAATAAAGAAAACATTCAGATGAAAATAAACATGCAGAATTGTGGGCACTGAATTTAGCAGTAGATGGGCTTTGGGAGACAGGCCCTGGGCACAGATCTTGGGGCAAGCCCCAGCTCACCACTGATGGGAAGACTGATTGTGTGTGAGCCCCTGCTGGCCTCACTACACGACTCTGAATCTCCCCTCACTCCACTACTTCTGCTGCCTCTTCACATGCGGTCAACAGAGGTCTCCCAGGGCACTCAGAGGCTGGGGCTCTTGCTATGGGTCCAGGCTGCTCACTTGGGGAATTCAATCATGGGGTACCACTCAGTCCTTCAGAAAACTTTTAGGGAGCCTCTTCTATATACCAGGTATACCATCCCTGAGTCAAAGGACCAAACATTTCCTTCTGCAGGGCAGGGATCAGACTTTAGGCTCAAAGCTACAGGGAAACAAATCCAGGCCCAAAGACACCAGTGAGAAGAATTAGACTTCTGGTGTGTTGGCTGCAGGGGGACAAAGAATGGAAGGAAGAGCGGAGTCTAGACCTGGGCTCACTATGATGATGACAACAATGACGATCATGAGGACACTGATGGTGATGCTATGACGATGATGGTAGCTACCATTTGGGAGGTACCTCCTTGGTGCCAAGTACCGTGCCTTACTTTCATTATTGATAGTTCCCATCACAAACTCTGTAACTTACACACAGAACACTGAAGATCAGAAAGGTGATGTGAGTTGCCCAATGTCACACATCTTGGAAGAAGAAGGAGCAAAATGGAAGCCCAGGACAGTCTGACTTCAAGAAAAGATGACAACAGACTCTTTCCCCAGACCCAAAACAGAGGACTCCCCTCTGGAAACTGAGCAAAGTAGGCACCACTGCACAGCATGTGATGTATGGGACTCAGGACAGACCCTGCAGCCTCCTGCAAAGCCATGCCCTCAGATGTCAGGGGCCTGAATTATCACCATTGATGCCCTGCCCCTCTGCACCTAGCATTGTTTTCTTCAAACACCTCAGTTCTTTGTACATCCCTGGGGAATCAGGGAACTATCCCTCAACTAGAAGATAAATCAAAGACTTGTATAATTACTGAGTTCAGAATCCCAGGGTGACTCACATTACTTTCCTTCAGAGTTGGATGCATTCTTGCAATCTGCGGCTGAATGAAAAAATCACCCAACACTCTATTACCCCTCAACGGAGGAGAGCGAACAGGGTAACCACAATAACAATTCCCATTTGAAAGAGAGAAGAAAGGAGAACAATGCACAGGTGTAGTCTACCAGCCCACAAAGTTTCCCAGTCCTGGGTGGAGGACTGAATTACTTGAATGGAGTGGTAGGAAGAATCTGCTCCTGCCCCAAAGATGTCCACATCCTAACCTCTGCGACCTGAGATGGCAAAGGGGAATTAATATCAAAGATGGAATTAGGGCTGCTAATCAGCTGACCTTAAAATAGGGACATAATCTTGGACTTCCTGGACGAGGCCAATATAATCACAAGGATCCTTGAAAATGGAGGAGGGAGGCAGAAGATCCAGTGTCAGAGTGATGGGATGCAAGAAAGGCTCAGTCGGCCATTGCTAGCTTTGAAGAGGGAAGGGGTTGTGAGCCAAGGAACGCAGGCAGCCTTAGAAGCAGGAAAAGGCAAGGGAATGCATTCTCCACAGGGCCTCCAGAAAGGAACACAGCCCTGCTGACACCTTAGTTTTGACTCAGTGAGACTCCTTTTGCATTTCTGGCTTATAGCATTGTAAGATCATAAATTAGTGTTGTTTAAGTCCCTAAGTTTGTGGTAACAAGAAAACTGGAACTCAGATAACAGCCAACTTGTCCAAAATCAACCAGCTAATAGAAGAGGGAGCCCAAACTCAGACTCCCATTCATCTGGCCTCTAGCCATGCCAGGGTGTTCACATAACTTCCTTGCCCAGTATACTTCTCTTCTTTGCTTGAGCCTTCCAACAATAGGGGGTCATGCCCTATAAAGCTTCCTGGCCTTACTACCTGAAGGGAGTATGAGACAGCACAATGGATGGTAGCTAGAATGTCAGACTCTGGGCCAGTCATCAGGCAGTAAATCCAGGATGCAGTTGCCTTGATAGTGGGCCACAGCTGAGCTTCCCTGCTCTTGGGGGATCAGGATCTTTTTATGAAAATCTAGATTTCTGGCCAGGCATGGTGGCTCATGCCTGTAATCCTAGCACTCTGGGAGGTCAAGGTGGGTGGATTTCTTGAGCTCACAAGTTTGAGAACAGCCTGAGCAAAAGTGAGACACCAGGGGCAGCACCTATGTCTCAAAGGAGGAGGATACCAGCCCCATATGCCGGAGGTAGCGGGTTCAAATCCAGCCCCGGCAAAAAAACTGCAAAATAGATAAATAAATAAATAAAAATAGGCTCGGTGCCTGTGGCTCAAGTAGCTAAGGCTCCAGCCACATACACCTAAGGTGGTGGGTTTGAATCCAGCCTGGGCCCACCAAACAACAATCATGGCTGCAAACAAAAAAATAGCCAGACGTTGTGGCAGGTGCCTGTAGTCCCAGCTACTTGGGAGGCAGAAGCAGGAGACTCACTTGAGCCCAGAAGTTCGAGGTTGCTGTGAGCTGTGATGCCACGGCACTCAACCCAGGGGGACAGCTTGAGGGTCTGTCTCAAAAAAAAAAAAAATTGCAACACCTGCTTATTTTCTGATTTCCATTTTCCTAAAATATAGATGACCATCCCTTCACCCTGAGTATATATTTATCTTTTAAAGTAAGATGAGATTCTTGTATGCAGCAGATATCTGGCCTGAATTTTTGTATCCAATTGGCCAATCTGTGCCTTTTTAGAGGACAATTTAAGCCATTCACTTTAATTGAGAATATTGATAAGCCTAGTAGAATTTTTGGGTTTGAGTTTTTCAAAGTCCAGTGGACATTTTTAATTCTTTCCCCATTGTGGAAGTTGGAATTTGATCAAAAGTTTCTGAGTGAGTTTATTTTGGTGGTAGAGGATTGTGTTGTTTATTAGGGAGGATAGGTCTGAGAATATCCTGTAAAGCTGGTTTAGTTATGGCAAATTTCTTCAACATGTGAATGTCATTAAAGTATCTAATTTCTTCATCATAAATGAAACTCAGTTTAGCTGGATACAGGATCCTGGGTTGAAAGTTATTTTGTTTTAGGAGATTAAAAGTCAATGACCACCCTCTTTTAGCTTGAAAAGTTTCAGCAGAGAGATCTGCAGTCATTCTAATATTATTTCCTTTGTAGGTTCTGGTTTTCTTACATCTGGCTGCTTGCAGAATTTTCTTCTTCATATTAAATTTGGGGAAGTTAATTATAATGTGTTTGGGATCTATCTTATTTGGGTTGAGTTGTGCTGGGCTTCTGAAACTGTCTGCTACCTGAACTTCAGAATCTCTTGGCATGTCTGAGAAGTTCTCCTTGATTATCTCATGGAGTAGAGCATCTGTGCCTTTCATAGCAATCTTGTCACCTTCAGGAATTCCTATAAGGTGAATATTAGTTTTCTTTGAATTATCCCAGAGCTCTCTGAGAGAATGATCCATTTTTGCTCTCCACTTCTTTGAGTATTTGGGAGCATTCAAAAGTTTTGCCTTCAATGTCAGAAATGCTTTCTTCTGCCTGCTCCATTCTGTTATTGAGGGATTCTACTGTATTTCTCAGTTCTTTGAGGGGTGCAAGTTCCTGTCTCAATGTGTCAAAATCTTTGGTGATTTTTGTCTTTGAATTTTTTGAATTCTTGAGAAAACTTTTGAAATCTCCTTAAATTTCTAATTCCAACTTTACCTTCATTCTATTAATCTTATTTGCAATCCAAATTCTAAATTCAATTTCTGACATCTTAGACATTTGTTTATGAATAGGATCATCTGGAGTGTCTGCCATATCATTCTTTGGTGAGTTGATCTACTCTGGTTATTCATGTTACCAGAGTGTTTCTGCTGATTCCACCCCATGATTATTTACACCGTTTGGCTAGATGAGCAGATAAGGTGAACTGGGGGGTTCCTGGAATGGTGATTAATCAGCCCTTTGCCCAAGAGCTTGGACTGGTGTCTGTACCTTTTCCTCTAGAGCTTTGTGAAGGATCCATATAGTGTTATGGCTTGAGACACTTCAGACCTGCTTGGTGTGGTAGGGCTAAGTGGCTCTGTCTTGTTTTCAGCTGGTCTCTGTCCTACCCTAGTGAATTGGTAACTCTGGGTTGAAGTCTCAGCTGTGGAGAAATACCAGCAACTAAGTCACCTTGCCCCCAATGGGCAACAACTAGAAAAGGAAAATCAAACCTTCCCACAACCACACACTCAGGGTACCACTTTGGATAGTCCTTGGCTGATTGGCCCAGGTCAAGAGTTCCTAATCAGTTGTCCCAGTCAGCACCCAGTCTCAAGTGGGAGAGATCAAAAGGTCTCCAGCAACTAGATAGCAGGGGTCTGCTGGCAGCTTGACTATGACTTGTTCTGGTGCTCTTTCGAGTCAGAACAACTCCCTCAGTAAATGAATTAGTCTGGGAAGGTTAATGCCTCCTTCCCCACCTTGCATCTCTGTCACACCCAGTTGCTGGTAGCCGGGTGGGGCTGTGACCCAGTTCCCTCCAATGAGCAGATGCTCCAGGGGTTTGTGCCTGCCTGAGTCACAGGGAGATCTACGTCTTCTCAGCTGGGTGTGGCACTCTGCCACTAGCTGCTAGATGGAGCTGAAGTCTGACAACCTTGGGTGTTTAATGGAAGCTGGGGTGGTTCACTTAGTTCCAGCCTCGCCCCTAATTGATGTTGCTGCCACTAATATTCTTGCAGAATTTGCATTTATGTCCTGGCTATATTCTCTTGTGAGCCAGTGTTGTTTGAGTTCATAGAAACTGTGACTCAGCCTGCCCTATGCCACTGCCTGGAGCTGGCATCTCTGTCTCTGCTGCACTGTGTTGGGATGGGCATGGTTAGAGCTCACACTGAGTTCTCAGTCCTGCCTCTCCCTGGGCTGGTGCTGTTTCCCTGCCTGCTTTTGTCTCAGCTGTGACCCCCTGGGGGCCAGGTGCATCTTAGGCTCACTAAAGCAGCACTTCTGACTCAGCCCTGCCCTTGGAGTATGCCACCACTGGGGTGTATTCTAGTCTCTGTCCCCACTGTACTCTGCTCAGGCAGGTACCACCTCAGGCCTACCCTTTGCTCATGGGACCTGCATTTCCATCTCAGATCTGTTCTGCCAGTGGCTGCCACAGGATTAGAAGCCCAGCTTTCTCTGGTTGTCAAGAGAGGCAGGGAGTGTCTCTTTAAAATATTCCCAGAGGTGTGAGCCCTATTGTTCCTGCTGCTGCTGCTGCTGCCATGGGGCACCACCTTTCCCTCTCACAGATGGTTCCTGTGGTCCACAGTCCTCTCCCAATATCTGTGCCACAGATTCAGCACAGACCTGCAACAGCCTATGCCTTGTCCACACCTCTTAAGAAAATGCCCAAGAAGCTGGACTCCATGGGGAATAGGCTACCAGACCTCAGGGTGAGAGTGGAGGGGAGCGCTGAGAGTTCAGAATTGCAAGTAGCAAATATATACAGTTTTATGCTAGGCAGGAAGGTGCCATGGCACACTAGTGGGTCTTCTCTGGGGAAGGAGTTCCAGTTTTTAGAGGGTCTCTCCCGTGGGATAAAATAGGAGGAGCTGTGAACTCTGCTCATTTGTTTGTAGAAAGTATACTGCAGCCATTCTCATGAGGGAGGGGACCCCCATCTGCTTTTCGATGGATTTTGTACCTATCGTTTGTTTCCTTGGGGTCACAGCTCACCTCAGCAGGGTTGATGTGCATTCTTCAATCTTCTCTCTTTGCTCAGCTCCAAACCATCAGCTTACTTGCTAAACTTCTGTCCTTTAACTCTCCTTCTGGACAGAAGCCTCTGTGGAAAGCTGGCTCTAGTTGGCCATCTTGCCTCTCTCCCTCTCTTTTACATTATTTATATTTTTAGAACTTTTTTAATACAGAGATGTCATTCAATTTAAATAGTTTAGGTGGTCAGTTCAATTGTTCCATTATAGTGAGACAGTCAAAGCCATAGTACTGAGCAATGTGTTTAGCCAGATTTCTGATATTCTATTATTTTACTTTATAACAGCTGTGATACATCTGCCCTTAGACTGTCATGGAATAAGTGTGCATCACACTTCCTGAAGAGCACTATTGTGACTATTCTATCTGTATTACACATACATATATGCAAGAGGCTTTGATAAGAATTTCTTGTAAGGTTATCCTACAGAGACTCCTTCTTTGCCCTTTTTAAGCAATGAAGATAAGTACTATTTTTAATCTCAACTATTAGAATGCTCTTTTTAATAAAAAATGTAAAATTATCTAGATATTTAAAATGAAAAGTAAATATATATATATATAACCACAATTCTAATTCCATGGAAGTGCATGCACAGAAGTCCATCTGACCCTGGAGCCACCCCACTTTCCTGCTTCAGAGTCAACCACTGGTCCTATGTCTAGAGAATCCTCTCAGAAATTTTCTAAGCATAAAAAACCAAGTACATATATTCATAAGTATATACATATATATGATTACTCAGGCAAATACTCTTCATAGTTTTCTGTACTTAGTTGCTTTCACTTATTTCTTGGAAGTTTTTCCATATATTCATATATACATCCACCTCAGTTTTATGGATGCATAATAAACCACTGTATGGTGAAGTATCATTTATTTAGCAGGCCAACTACCAATTAACTTTTAAAAAATCTTTTGCTATTAAAAGCAGTGCTGCCTGCTTTGAACATCATGATGAACTTTCTGCCTGAGAGATTACTGGAAGGAGAGTTACTCCTGTATCAAAGTGTGTGCATATGTATGCATGTGTGTGTTATGTTTAATAGGTTTTACCAAATTTTTCTTGGTACAAACTTGTACTAAGATGCCCTTTCATCCACATCATTTGAGAGTAGCACTGAGGTGTTTAAAGCTCTCAAAATAGCCTTGAGATATCATCTGGCTTTAAGTCCACCCCTTCTCCCTTCCTTCTTAAATTTATTCTTCCTGTGTGCTGAGTCCAGGTTGAAATAATACTTTGTACAAAGTTCATATTTATAAGTGATGGGAAAAATAGATACATCTCATATTCTTGTTTGGCAGTCTAATGTTTATATCATGCAAAATACTGAAACAATACTAAAGATTGAAGTAGGAAGGCAGGAAAATGTGAACTTCAACGGCTGTACTGCCAACACAGGAATTCAGGCCAAACTCAATACAATGATCGCAAGTGACATTTGGAAATTACCTAAAATTGACCTAATAATTCAGGAATAAGCAATTTTCATCCTGATTTCTAGACAGGGGTTATTGTTGAAATTTCAATCCTAAAGTTTCTTTGATCTGGAACATTTATTTCTCTCCTTGGTTCCCTTCTACTCCCTCCTCCCTCTTTTCCTTCTTTCCTTTCTGCATTTCTCTTTCTTTCATTTTTAATTACTGTATGTAATAATATTGCCCACATTATGGTTTCTGGTTTCATCTATGTTCTTCTTCAAGCAATTAGCAGCAGCATTGGGAAACAGCCGTTACTTTCATTAACCAAAGGGGCTGCCCAGCACGGTAACTGGTATGTATCTCTCATCATAATATGGAAGGTCTGCATATGGTGTCAGCCACCACCACAGAAGTCATTCTAAGCTTAGGGAAAAAGAAGTTGTAGAGATGCAGTAACTATTTTTGCTGAGTCATGGACTATTAGAGAAAGAAACTTCCTCCTCAATTATAATTATGGTTTTCCTTTCCCTTTACCACAATTCTACATATATGACTTAATCGGTTCAATTGGTCTTGTGAGAAATCACAGCAAATGCCCATTGAATGCTCACCTTTAAGACCTGTGGTGACATCCTTGGTTCCAGCAGGTAATTGAGAGAAATTATTTGATAGAGATATTTCAGAAAATCACTTCATTTTGTACCCACTCAGAATGACAACCTTGTAAACTCCGACAAAGCACTTGGGAGGTTAAAAGAAAGTATCCGCTGCTGAGGAGGAAATGTCTTCCTTCCGTCCCTCACCCTCACACTGCAGGAAATAGAACTTCTTGGCAAAGTACCAGCAACTAGTATGAAAATTAGAGTAAGGTTTCAGTAAATATTTTACCTTAGCCTCTATGGAATGTAGGATGCTTCCAAAATTTTAATGAAACATAAGGTTTACATCGTCAACTGAAAAAAATAGTGCTTTGAAGTTCTTTTTGAACTTTTTATTTGCGTTAAATGCTGATTGTGTTTGGAAAAATTATTTGTCTAACAAGCACATTTTTCTTACTTATCTCAATTCTTCATCAACACAGTTTTGCCTGATTGGCTAATCTTAGCAGTGTTTCTCAAAGTTGGTTACAAGGAATTTCCAACTGTAATGGGTAAACTTTGAACCTACCAGACAAAGCAAACAACTAGTTTTGTGGTCAGGAAGATGTTGGGAAATGCTGAGATATCAAACAAGTTTCTTTGCTGTAGTGTTCCTCACAACATACCCTATTGTGGAGCTTCAGTGTGAGGATATGAGGGGGATATAGCATGCAGTTTTTCTCAAACTAATTTGATGTGGAACTCTTTTATTGTGGAGTATTCAGAATCTAGTACACAATGGAACACAAAGGGGTCTACCAAGTGGATTGTTTTTTAGTTACTCCAAATAACATTATGCATATATAAACTTTACAGTGCATTTTCTAGAATAGTGGCTGAAAATCAGAGAAAGCTGTGTAAGCAAATCTTCTACACAAGGTGTGAGGTAGACGGAGGGAAGTTATTGGACCATCTTGTTACAAAATCACAAAATTTGTACAACCCTTTTGAAAAATCAGGACATCCTTGAGAGCCTTAAAAGTGAAAGAGGGAAGATATCTCTTTCTGGTAATTTGAGGCAATGTCTTAATCTTCAAATATTAACCCACATACTCCCTGCACCAGGTATTCTGGAAATTATACCTACAGTGGTTTCTTTCATGAAGGTTCAATAAAATGCCTCATATGCAGGTATGATATTGAACTTTATTAGCTTTTAAACATTTAAGGAACTTATTGGAATCTTTTCATTTCCTACAGAATATAGCTGCCCTAGAAATAATCCAAGTTAGCACCAACAATAAGAAGAGAGAAGGGAGTCAATGGCAGACAGTATAATATTCCCAGCTCTTGAGCTTGGTTAATCCTGGAGATGGTGGAGCTGGACAGACCATCCCTCCTGGGATTGTGGTCAGTGGTAAAGTTCTAAGAAGTGAGAGGGCCATAAGAGAAGAGGTGAGAACTGAAAGACGATGGAGCAGAGTATCAGAAAGGAAGAGTTAGGATCAAGGTAGTTTTCTTTTTAAAAGTAGACAATCTCAGAGATCATTCTCAGGCTCTAATAAGGAGTTATTTCTTGCTTTTTTATTATTCTAAGATGCTGAAAAAATATTCTTTTATTTGAACATTGCTTGATGTACTAGGCAGTGGTTCTCAAAGTGTGGTCCCTAGAACAGCAGCTTCAGCATCACCTGGGCACTTGTTAGAAATGCAAAATTTCAGGATGAGATGCTTTGGGGCTGGGGCCCATCAACTGTTTTTTAACAGGCTTTCCAGGTGATTCCAATGAATCTAAAGTTTGACAACTACATGAGCAGAGTGTCATAAATGACAAGTTGAATATTGGTAACATCTTTTTGAATCAATGTCAAAATTTTCATGTGAAAGTAAAAAAATACATATTTACTCTATACATTGGCTTACAGATTCTAAACTTCTTGCTGTATTTAGAATTATCTGCACAAAAAAATCCCAACGAGTTCACATTTCAAATAACACTACTTTAGTTTTGTTTTGGACTTCAATAACCAGGTATGTGAACAAGATGTTATCTGTAAAATGGAAATAATCGATTTATTTTGCAAGTTGATAATGAATATTATAAATAGCAGATATAAAGCACTAAGGAATTATGGAAACTCTAGAGAGGGTCATTTTTGTTGCTATTAGTGCTATTAAATTAAAACTATACTTCTTATTATGATTATTATATAATTACTCACATCTTAGCCTTGTGAGTATGCAGATAATTAGGTGATGTGATCTGTATTTTAAAACACCTGCTTCAGAGTGTCAAACCTGCCACCTGACATTGCATTAATCTAGCTTCATTTTGGCAAATACATTCTACTGAATAAATATTTATTGGATAATAAAGAGAATAAATAAATCTACGAAAATAAAATTACCAATGGTGAGAGTGGGGGAAAGGCATCACGGTTAGGCTTGTATTCACCCATATGTGTTTCTGTGTTTACTTAAGAATTTATCAAGGATTGAGATAAATGGGGTAAATGACATATTTCCATAAAAAGGAAGTGTGGGAACTGAGCAAGAATACTCTAAAGAAGGAAATCATCCTTCGCAATGACAATGAGGATTTTCTCAAATCTATGTTGTGTCTATTTCATGCTTTTATTTGAGTTTGGAGTTGGCAATTGGACTAAACAGCAAAAAATATAGTATAGAAGAAAACATTTTGGAATATTACTTTTTATTAGTCAGCTTGGCTCATGGTTTTATGGAGCTGACTGCTCGCTTGACTGAATTAGCTGCTTACTTTTGCATAACTTTAATATTGGGTGAATCATTTGGTCCCAGATAAACTTAAACAATCATAGTCTAATGGGTGTTTGTAATGCATTTTTTTAATCTCCAGGGAAGGAAAATAGAAACTTTCCCTTGGTAACTTATTTAGTTCCATATCCACTGTTTCTTCTTAAATGACTATGTTCAGTTTATTGGTCACAGATTTTTAACTCAACATATTACATTAGTTTATTATATTTGACTTTAATATGCCAACTTTTCTAGTAGTAATGATGTGCAAAATTCACTGTATTATGGCAGAAACTTAAATTTAGCAGATATTTTCAAGACACCAAAAGCATTCATAAAACATACTTTTTAATTAGTATACTTTTATACCATCTTATTTATTTATTCATTCATTCATTTATTTCCGGGTTAATGTAAGGGCACAAATAACTAGGTTACAATGTTTGCATTTGTTAGGTAGAGTCCCTCTTGTAGTTGTGTCCCACACCCAAAAAGTGTCCCATATACCTCTACATTGTGCCCATTAAATGGGAGCACAACCAACTCCCTTCCCCCCCTTCATGCCCCTTCCCCTACAACTTGAATTGAGTTTTTCCTCTTTTGTGGCATGTATTAGGTCCTCTATTGGCATGACATTTATTTTTGCTTTGTAAATTTATTTAGGCCAAAGGACTTCCAAAATATTCTAAAACTTTATTGATTTGCTTGTTAAAAATGACAAGTTCAGAAAAATACATGCATTTTACAATCTTGTTTGAAAATAATATTTGCACTTCTTACCATTTTCACATAGGTAGCTCTCATATTAAAGAAGGGCTTTCTAGAATGAAGATGTATTGCTGGTATGGGGTTAAGTTTTTTGTAGGATTTCTGTTATTTTAGACGAAGTTCAGGGCTTGTAGTATTTGGGCACAGGCCCAGTTGTGGTGCTTGAAGTTCCGTGGTGGAGGCACCATTTGTGGCTGAAATCCCTCTGACTCTGCTATGTCTGAGATCATCATTGCCCCGGGGTTCGTTTTCCTAACCCTCCCTATTGGCTGAATTATCAGTTCTCTATGTTCATATTAACTGGACTACTTCTTATTCTTCTCTGTAATAGTTAAAGGCTAGTTATTCATCCATATAGCAAGAACCCACAAGGCTGAAAGATTGATTCTTTGTTAAAGGCAGAGGATCTCTGACAGTGGAGATGAATGAGTTCTCTGGATAATATGCTGTGTGACAATATTGATTAGCTTGAACTTTACAAAGAGTTACTCCATGAGATTTTATCCTTTACTAAAGAGGTTTATATTCTTTGGAAAAATCTTTAAAATGTTTCTGAAATAACCTACAAAGCCAGTAATGAACAACAACAAATTCTCTAATGATATTTTACAGTTACACCACATTACCCAAAGTATGTATCCACTTTAGCCATGGTTATATCTTTTTTTAGTACTTAAAAAAATATGTCTATCCTTAAAGGGCAAAGATACAGACAGCATGAAGAATACTGCTAATATAGTACCATCAGCCCTCAGGCAACACAAAAAAAGATTGTCAAGATTATTTCTTTCTTTCATTTTTTTTTTTTTACAGGCTCAGGCCAAGTTTGAACCCACCTCTCCTGGTGTGCAGTGCTGGTATTCTAGCCACTGACCCTGTATGATTATTTCTAAGCAACAGGACCCTGTCTCTCAAGGTGACTATTTTGACAAAGAATAGGGAAGGGATGTGCTAACATGTACTTAGTTTTTATTTGTAGAGGCCTCCCATCATAATGTTTAAGTGTATGAACCAGAGTGGATTCAATAGTGCCACTCTAACTTAATAGGTATGTGACTTTAGAATTGCTTAATTTCTGGATACCTGAGGATTCCCATATATAAAATGAGAATACTAATGGAAAGTAACTCCTAGAGCTATTTTTAAGGTCATATAAATATTTTTTGAAAAACATTACATCAATGCCTGGCACATAGTAAGACATCAGTAACATTGACCTTCTCTTTCTCCATTCGAAGGACAGAAATTTCCCTGTCTTGCCTGATTGCTCTGGCTAGGATTTCTATGTTGAATAGAAGTGGTGACAAAGGGCATCATTTTCTTTTTCCTGTTCTACATGGGAATGCTTTCCACTTTTACCCATTCAGTATGATGTTGGCTGTGGGTTTGTCGTAAGGTTTTTATAATTTTGAGATACATTACATCTATGCCTATTTTGTTAAGAGTTTTTTATTATAAAAAGGTGTTGAATATTGTTAAAATCTTTCTGCATCTATTTAGATGATCCTATGGTTTTTGTTTTTGCTTTTGTTTAAGTGGTAAATCACATGTATGAGTTTGCAAATGTTGAACTGTTCTTGCATCTGTGGGATGATGCCTACTTGATTGTGGTGGGTTACCTTTTTGATATGCTGAATTCAGTTTGGTAGAATTTTATTGAAAATTTTTGTGTCTATAGTCACAAGAAATATTATTCTGTAGTTTTCTTTTTTTGTTGTATTCTCTCTTGGCTTTGGTATCAAGGTGATACAGGCTTCATAAAACAAATTTGGGAGAATTCCTTCCTTCTAGATGTTATGTGATATCATACCTAGAACACCCCTAAGACTCCACCAACAGACTCCTGGAATTGATAAACAAATTCAGCAAAGTCTCAGGTTACAAAATTAATATATAAAAACCAGTTGCACTTCTATACACCAAGAGTTAAACAGAGAATCACATCAAAGACCCAATTCCTTTTCACAATAGCTACAAAGGAAATAATATACCTAGTAATATATTTAACCAAGGAGGTGAAAAATATCTATAAAGAGAATTATAAAACACTGAGGAAGGAAAGTGCAGATGTTGTAAACAAATGGAAAACATATCATGCTCATGGATCAACAAAATCAACAGTGTTAAAATGTTCATACTACCCAAAGGGATCTACACATTCATTGAAAGCCACATAAATATACCACATCATTTTTCAAAAATATAGAAAAAAACTCTACATTTCCCTTGGTATCTGAAAAGAGCCCAAATAGCCAAAGTAACCTTCAGCAAAGGAACACATTTGGAGGTATCACTTTACCAGACTTTAAATTGTACTACAAGACTATAGTAACTAAAACAACATGGTGGCACAAAATAGAGACACAGACCAATGGGATAGAATAGAGAACCCATATACAAAACCATCCACCTACTGCCATTTAATCTTCGACAAAGCAGACAGCAGTATCCACTGAGGAAAAGAATCCATATTCAATAAATAGTGCTGGGAATATTGGGCACCCACATGTGGAAGATTGAAACAAGATCCATTCTTCTCAATAGTTACTCAAATTAATTCAAGATGGATAGCAGAATTAAACCTAAGACATGAAACCATTAGACTTCTAGAAGAAAATGTTGGAAAAACTCTTCTAGATATCCAGCCTAGGCAAAGAATTTATAAGGAAGACCCCAATGACAACCACCACCACCACAACAACAATGGGACTTGATGAAATCAAAAGCCTTCTGCACAGGTAATGAAACAATCTGTAGATTGAGTAGGCAGCATTCAGAATGGGAGAAAATGCTTGCATGCTATCCATCTGCTAAAGGACTAATAACCAGAATCTAGAGAGAACGCAAGCAAATCAGAAAGAAAAAAAAATCAAACAACCCCATTAAAAAGTGGGCAAAAGATATGAACAAAAGCTTCAAAAAAAGATAGACTAATGTCCAAAAAACATGAAAAAAATGCTCAATGTCACTAATCATGAGGGAAATGAAAATTATATCCTCAATGAGGTATCACTTAACCCCAGTAAGAATGGGGTTTCCATCAAAAAGTTCCCAAACAATAGATGCTGACCTGGATGTGGTGGGAAGGGGACACTAATATACTGCTGGTGGGACTGCAAACTCATTCAATGTCTATGGAAAACAGTATGGAAATTCCTCAAATAATTAAAAGTAGACCTACTCTTTGATTCAGCAATTCCACTCCTGGGCATTGACCCAAAGGAAAAACAGTCATTGTATCAAAAAGACACTTGCACTCGGATGCTTAATGCAGCAGAGTTCACCACTGCCAAGATGTGGAACCCAAGTTCCTATCAATTCATGAATGTATTAATAAAATGTAGTATATGGATATCATCGAGTTATTCTCAGCTATTAAAGAAATGAATTAATTCCGTTTGTAACAATCTGAATGGAATTGTAGACCATTCTTAATGAAGTATCATAAGAATGAAAAAACAAGCACCTCACACATTCACTATTAAATTGGAACTAACTAAATAACAGTCAAGTCCACAGATGGAAGTAAAATTCAACAGAAATCAAGCAGGAGGGAAAGGTATAGAGGGGGCAGGTGACCTCACATGTAATGGGTACAATGTACACTCTCTGGGTGATGGGCACACTTATAACTTTGTCTCAAGTGGAAGAAAAGCAATTCACGTACCCCTTTCATATTTTGAAATGAAAAATTAAAAATCATTAAGTAATGTTAATATTATGATGTGTTTATGTAGGTTTATATACAGTTACATATAATTTTAATATTCTTATTTTCTAATGGAGTATACATTGTGCTTACTCTTCGCAGGATTAATTAACTGGCATGAAGTTCAAAGAAATAGTAAACTGCTGGGCCAGAAATAAAACTCAGCTACAAATGATCGTATTTCTCCTACTTCCTGTGTCAATCATGGAAAGTATCTGAGACACATTTGATGCCCTTCAATGACCCTCGCTCACTGGAACCATTTTGATCCCAGATAGACTCTCGGCAAATCAGATCTATTAATAGACATTTGACTTTAATATAATCTGTCAAGAATCTGTCTTTGATTTTACTTCTGTCTTGCATGCTGTTCACCAAATAGTTCTTACCTTCTGCCTCTGGCCCCATAGTAAGATTACATTTCTCTGCCCACTTGGAAGTTAGACAGAGATCAGAGGGACTGGAGCCACTTCCAGGAGGAGACTTTTGGAAGCAGTGTGTGATTCACCATGTCCTTTCCTCCTGCTGGCTGTATAAGCACATCGTCAAGATAGTTTCCACCTCTGGACTTGTAGCATGACCGAAAAATATTCCTTATTGTTTTAAGCCACAGAGATGTTAAGTTTCTCTTTAGTGTAGAATAACTGGTCCTGATTGATGCTGCTAGTAACTATGCTAAGCTAGAACACTGAATAGCCATTAAGGGATTTTAAAGCTCGTTATAGAAGTGGAAGGTGCTAAATCATGGTTGCACAGAGCCAAATACACACCTTTTGTGCCCTTCGTTTGTCTGCTCGTTGATTTTGGTGGTAGATCCGACTGAAGTTGGACACGATCACTGGGACAGGCAGAGCAATGACCAAGACCCCACTCAGCGAACAGATGGAACCAAAAATCTTCCCCGCTATGGTTTTTGGTACCATGTCACCATATCTGGTTAGAGAAAAAAAAAAATACATGTTGTTTTAAGACACAGAAAGACATTTCTACCTGGTACAAATGATTTGTTTTTAAGTCAAATGAATTTTTGGATATATTTATTTCTACTTCATGACCACAATGTACACAGCTTTAGACTTTAATTAGCCAAAAATTATGAATATCTGACTATGAAAATTGCCTTTCAGCCTTGTGAAAAATGATTCTAACATTCAGAAGTCTCTCTCCTTGATTAGAAAATATTTTAAGCCAGATGATGTAATGATGGCTTTTCAATTTGTCCTTTATATAATATGGCAAGGTTCTTTGCATTTACTTAACAGTCAATATTTCTATTCTATAATTTATAGGCCAGATAACACACTTTTCCACTTAATTTTTTTTTTTTTTGGTTTGGATTGGTTATGCAATTTAAGTAGAAAAGTAGCACATCATATTTTCATCAGCTATAATCACTTTAAAAAATAAACTTTTCCAGGTCCACATTAACCTTCACTTGTAAAATGCATTGGCCATTTTTCTGGGATGATCTTATTCAGTTTCCTGTTTTCCTTGCCTAGTTGACTTGTCTCTCTGTGAAACGCTTCTTGTTCTTGACTTCAGTATTCAAAATTCCTCTGGTCGTTGGCTACCACTTCCCATCTTCTCTTCTGGCTCCTTTCCCCTTATCTGACTCCTAGTCTTACAGTAATCTAAGTCTCAGTCTCAAGCCCTTTTATCCTCTTCATATAAACCATCTTTCTATATGATTTCATTCAGCCTCTAGCGTAAAACCATCTACATGCAGCTGAAGCTCTAATTTCTATTGACAGCCCTCGTATCTCTCCTGCAAGCCAGATTCATATCTCCAGTGGTCTGTTCTGATTATTTCTACTCCTGATGCCTAAGAGTCAATTGACATTTAAATTAGCCCAATTGTAATGTTTACTTGTCTAGCTTCCTCTGTTCCTCTCAAGTCTGTTCTTCCATATGCTGGTACCAATAAATAAATGGAACCACAACCCCCTCCATTTCTCATACCAAAACTGAAAGACACCCCCCCCCCCCAATAGTCCAGTTAACCACATGTCATGTTTGAGCTGGTCTTGTTTCTGGTTCAACCAAATTGTATCCCACAGGAATCTTTCCAGGAATAAACCAAACCATTGCCATCTCTAGCCACAGTTATAGGTATAGCTTCTTACCTAATTCTCCTTTCCACAGCTACCACTCCATAATTCATGCCAACTAAGCAACCAGAGTTGTGGTTTTATAAATGGAAATTAGATAATTGCTACTTTGCTTAAATTCTCTAATGGACTTGTAACTTAAACAAATCCAAAATCCTCACTTTTGCCCATAGTTTAGTTTGGTTCCTACCTATATTTCACATCAACTTCCACCACACTCACTGGCCTCTGGCCACACTGGCCATCTGTTGAGTGTCCAGTTCCCAGATGGTGATTATTCAGGCTGCTGCTTAAAAGTCTCCACCCAAGGCATTTGCTGACTGTCTTATCCAGGGGTGTCATCTTCTGTCCCCTAATCATTCTATATAATGTCTTCCCATTTGATATCTATGTGCCACCTATGTGTACTTTGTAATTAAGTTATTTCATGGCTCCTTATTTATCCCACTGACGTTAGAAGGATAAAGTAGGAGTTGTCCTACTTTGTGTCTCATGAGCATAAAGCAGACTCTTACTATATCTTAGTTGAATGCATAGTTTTTCTTTACTGACAGTTTGTCTAAGAGGTCAGGGGAAGGGGGGCGGGTGGGGAGGACTTGTGGTCACACTATTGCTAAAGTTACCCAATGGTGTCTGTGGAATTCTAAGTATTCCCTCTTCACTTCAGGGATGTGGGATGCTCAGAGTTCTGAGAATATAATCCTTATAGACAGAGCTCAGAACTCACATCCTGAAATCCAGACTCAAGTGGGCTTAGGAGAAGTTGGAGCTATGTTATATTTTGAGAAGTGGCCCAAGAAATAATCACTCCAACTAATATTGCTTTTGTGGGGAAACATTTGTGTGTTGAGGTGGAGATGGAAGTTGCAGTGGAACTGACTGAGAGAAACTTGTTGACAGTCATGAAAGATGATACATCAAGGTACCACATTTGAGGGTCCCCCTCCAAGTTCCAGTCCTCTGCTTTAGAGACTCAGTTACTCATTAATCTCAGTATTTTGAGTGATCAGGAGTTAGACTAATGTATCATGCCTAAAATTCCCTCAGGATTTTGGCACCTGAATGACTATTAATTTATAGTAAATAAGTAAATAATCCAAGAGCCAGAATGCTGTGTCCATATGAAACAGGATTCCTATCTGTAACCAATTTGTCAACCTAAATTATAATCTAAATATGTGGGTGAAGGAACAGTCGAAGGTACAGGGACTGAGAAGATGAGATTAGAAAGGTTTGAGGGTGTTCTGACTAGAAAGATGTGACCGTGGGATTCGAAGCTCAACTCCTTTTTGGACAATGCCATGCACATAGGAGCTCATTTCTCCACCTGCTCAACCACATTTTATAAATGTCCTCTTTCTTTTTGCACTGAGTGTGCGGTAGGTCCCAGAGAAGGTTAACCCCCTTCCCCCAGATGTGTGTGAAGCCTTAAAAAGAGAAGTTTCATTTTAATGCCTATCACTGAAGACTAGAAAAAGTTTTTCAAAAGGGAAGTGAATAAAACTCAATTATTTATGGCCAAAGAAGATAAGTATTGAATCCGTGTAATAAAGGTAAGCCTTTTAAAATATAAATATATAAAATGAAGTAGCTGAGTCCATCATATGGTTTTTCCTGCCCCTAAGTGATTTTTAAAAATTAGGATTTATTATTTGTATTCTAGGATCACTGTGTCATAGGGTAGGTGATCAGGATATACCTCTAATAATTAGAGAAAACTAAGAAAATTAATGATATGATCCAATGTTCTGAAAGGCAGAACCAAAAAAGTGGTTAAATCTTGTCTTCCCATCCAATTTTCTGAAAGGCAGAAATTTGTAGTCTAGAAGGATTCATAAGGAAAAGGAGGTGACAGACACAGAGGGGTGGTTAGTGTCAGAAAGCTATGCTCATCTGCATCAAATAATATACTTTTTTAACCTCCACTATGGTTTTTTTTCTTTTTTGTTTTGCTATATGAAATTCTTTCACAATTGAGAAAGCACCGGTGAACATTGGAGAGGATTGGGCAGTACCGCAATGGTTAGGGTGGGAAGTGGAAGGGAAACCAAGGGTTCAGGGATGGGCACATCTTCTCTCATCTTTATGCTCTTAGGCAGAGAGACAGAACCCTCCCTCTTCACAGCCAGTTAAGATGGTCCCCAGTGCTCGGCTATGTGAGATAAAGTGGAGGAAGATGGTGAGAGAGGAAGGAAGCAGATCAGGCAGGGGTGCTGAGACAGTCCATGTTGTCCTGTGATTTTATAAGAGCATCCTGGGCCCTTGGCTGGTTCACAAGGGGCACCAGCGGCAGCCCTCCGCGTACCCCTGGGTGTGCACTGCTCTGTCCGTTCTTCCCCCGGCTCTCGTCCCCTGCTTCAGGTTGGTTTGCTGGTGATATTTGTAATATTTTAAACATATTTCATTATTTGAATATTCTGGAGAACAAAAAAAAAAATCATAGCATGATTTATATCTCTTTGTACCCTGTCCACTTTGTCCTTCTTCCCACTTAGGAATGGCCTCGAGAAGTGGAAATGGGTAATTCCTATCTGCAAACTTGTAATTGGACCTAGAATCTGCTGGGGATGGAAAATGTCTCTGCCCAAACCAGCTGCTTTTCTTTGTTTAACAGAGGATCTTTTAACTAGGATTCAAACTCATAGTAAGAAGCAAAATGGCATTATACACCTCAGGAATCATATCCCTCTGAAACTCAGGGGAGGAAGGGCTCAGAACGCAAAGCTTATAATGATAAGTGACACTTCTCTTGGAGAAATGATCATTTAAAATTTAAGTGCTCCTAAGACACTGCCATCTTTTAATGATTATTTCTATCCTCAGCAACTTGGTTACCTGTTGGTACTTTCTTCTTTATATTCGAGATAAAAACACATCTCATTTTCCCCAGACTCCTTATACTTAGTTTTATGTTAAGCCCAGAAGGATTATATATTTCATTTTTCTGCTTTCCTTTAGAATTTAATATTATGTCTCTAGTCTTCAAAAATCCAGTTCTGCCAAAAAGTTAAACTAAAACGTTGCATAGATGTAGCATTTATTTTCATACAGAATTATTTCCCCTGTATTTTAAAAAAATTGATTGACTGCAAGAAGCCCCCTATAGTCAAATAAGGTAAATAATGAATTGTCAAAAAAAAATCAAAGAAAATAAAGGAGAATAAACTTAATATAAGAGAATACTAAAAGGTTTCACATAATAGAGAAATTTGAATTTGGTAATGGAAAGGAAGCTTTTCTCTACTCCTAATCTCCCCTGCCTCTTCTAAGCTTCCCATCTTTCTCCTAGATTCACCTTCTCCTAGATTCAGCCACCCCAGTTTCTTTCTGTTCCTTTTAAAATCTGTACATCTGCCAGACTTCCTGTTGTCTCCTCTCATCAGTAAAAAAGATACAATATGGAGGTATCCTTAACATAAGAAATTTTAATTCTAAATTTGCACATACTTCCCTGAAACACCTTACTAAAATTACATACTGTATATACCATATATTAGTGATTGATTATATTGGGTGAAGGACTAGTTTCTCAGAAGAGATTACATTTTTTATTATTGAAGATTTTAATGTTAATTATTATCCTAAGTTTTAAGCAAAGTTATTGAATTCTGGATGAACTTTACTTATGCAATGCCAAAAAAGTGGTTAAATCCAGTTAATTTGGGCAGACAAATGAATCTATCCATCATCTGTTTATCCATCTCCCTAACTTATCAAGTAGTATTGAAATAGGTTGAACATGTGCTTACATTTTTAAACATAATTTATTGTACACAGAATTTTATTAATACCAAATACTATTTACTAACTTTCCCCTATTTGGCATTTGTCCAGAGATTGCATGGCTAGAGAGTGGCTGTCTTTCGATCTCAAGTGGAGAAATATTTCCTTGAATTTCCTACGTGGTTTTCCAACACAGTACTCTTAGCTTCCTCTTTCTATTCCTGTGGTTTTTGTTTTTTCTTCTCTTCTTATTTGAGGAGTATATACGTTGGTTCATTTGATGAATAAGCAATGTAATATAATGCAAATCTCCCCAGCTAATCCATGACTCTCTATCTCTGAACCTCTTTCCCAGGCACGATGAAAAAACACAGATCAGGTAATTCATAAACATTCATGAAGGTGGGAGCGATCCTCATAGGGCAGAAAGGAAATTCTGATTTTACAATAAACCTTGATGACTACTGTAAGTCAATCTCTCTTGCTCTCTTTTTCTTTATTACAATGAAAAGTTGTAAATTACTGGGAGTAAGGAATAGAATGAATGAATGGAAGGATTCTGTACAGTGCTCAGGCATCCAGGGGCCCCCAGTACATTGGGTAAGACAGGTGCTATATCAAAACCAAACAAAACAAACAGTGTATTTCAGCTGTTACAATAGTTTAATTAAAAACAAAACCCTCACGTGGGGCACAAATCAGTCTTCAGAAGTATAAGTAGTTGAACAATAGGTATCCTTAAAAAAGTTAATGAAAGTAAGTGATATGTATATTATCCCAGTGAAAGCCACTAGCCAGTTATGCGCATGTGTGTGTGCATTTTCATTATTGATTCTGTCTTTGATTTTTTCTCTTTGACCTGAGTGCTAGTCTGAGAAGTCTAAGAAACAATTTCTTCCTACCTGGAAGCTGGATCACTTCTTAACTAGTAATTCTGCCCCGTAGGGCCTCGGTATCTATTTTATTTATGGATTTTCTGCCATCAGCTTGGTATTCTAAAAGGATCACCGTGTGATTGATGATTTTTATAGTAGCTGTAATGTTTGCAAATAGCAAACAACTTTGTGTATGTGTGTGTTGCTGTATTACACCTGCTTGTGGTACTGAACTTGTTTGCCATAAGGGCTTTGGTATTATTTCGACAACAGGTTTTTCTTTCACATTTTAAAATCAATGTTTACCTAAAAAGCTACCTTGAACTTGTTTCCAGCATTAGCCGGAAGGATCAGTCATTACATTATCCTAGCTCTGTTGGAAAGCTTGAGAATGTTTTTGGATCACCAAACATACATAGTTACTTAAGGTCTTCTGTGTGATCTCCTGCTTCAGCCAACGTATGAGCTACTGTTCTTCTAATGGTGTATGTTTTAAAAACTTCTTCCACTCTTCATAGCATTAATAATCTTAGTGTCTACTAAGTGAAAGAGGAAGCCAGAGAATCCCACGCCTTAATTAGAGCTTTGTGGCTGGGAGTCCAAGGACTCTCCAAGAATGCATGGATAAATGGGAGTGGACAGCCAACTCTGTGATACTTCATTTTCATATGCATTTTCCTGAAAAGAGTTATCGCAGATTTTATTAAATCCTTAAAAGTGTTACGGCCGAAATAATGTTTAAAATCTCTGATCTGAATACTTAAGGGAGAACTAATTTTATATATTGTCAATATAATGACTCTGAACTCACATTGTGCAAAGAAAATGCTGTGAAAATACCGGCATTATTTTACAAGTGCAGAGATATCAAATAACCACTAGGGGGCATAAAAGCCTAAATGAAAGTTTGGAAACAAACCAGGTCTTTTCTGGTTTTCGGGAGCTGAGAGTGAAAAAAGTATTTCCAGTAAATTGTCTGTACCGATTCCTTATCTTGGCCTGCACACATTCAATATTTAGGATATATTTTTGGCATCTTATTCCTATGGAAATAGTTGAACAGGAAAAAAAACCCCAAACATTTCATAGATTATCTTTTTTCAAGGTATTTCCAAAGCCGATGCAAAACTATTCTGACAGCATTTTGTATTTCCTTTAGAAAGATAAATAATTTTCTATAATGTAAGGTATCACTAGAACATAATTTTAAATAAGAAGGCTTAACCAAGATCCTTAGTGTGAAAATTAGGCAACATTAAAGGATCGGGTTTGTGGACAGAAAGGAAATAAAATCAAGGGAAGGACTAAGATGTTTCATTTAGACACTAAACCCTCACCCTTAGATTTTCCTTTCCCTTGTGCTTTTTGAAAAATAAATTCTTTTTTCTTTTGTATATTTTCTCATGCTTTTTAGCATATGACATGATTAAGAGAAGGCTTTAAAGCTTATGAATGGAAGCTAACACACCAATCAAATGTTTTTTGCCATCAGTAAATGACTATATAGTCTCTTTAAAGAATTTTTTTTTAATTTTCAAAGTGTGCTTTTCAGAGTGCATGTTTTTAACACTTTCTTCTTCATTTTTTAGTAAAAGCAAAAGATTTTTATGATTTAAAGAGAAACCTGAGTGTCTCCTCATTTTTAAAAACTTGTGTACAATTGACTACTGTAAAGAGCACATTGAAAATAAACTAAAAGCCCCCACTAGGGAATGGCTTTCCGAGCAGTGAGACCACCGGAAATATTTCCCTCTGCTCTGGGTTCCTAGTCTTTGTTGCCTGGAGCTGTCCTTTCACGCTCACGGATCTTCGAGTCTGGTCATGTCATCTTCCTGCATAAAAGCCTTCCTTGTCTCTCCATCACCTGCAGGAAAAAGCTCCAGCTCCTTCCCATGACGTATACAGCTCCTCATGCCTCGCTACCTCGTCCTCTGCTGCTCACCCACGCATCCCCTATATTCTAAGGGGGACTAAGAACTTCCTATCACTGGAATCTACTCTGTCCTTTCATTCCGCTATGCCTTGTAACACGGTTATTCCTCTTTGCATTCCACTGTGTAACAGCTTTGGGTAAAATGCAGTTTACATTGATAAAGCCCAAGCATTCGTTCTCAAGGAAAGAGTTTCTTAACAATTTTATCTCTACCCAGTAAGAATATCCACTGTCCTTTTTCTATGACTCTAATGCTGCTTGCAAATAATAGAATACAATTAGCTTTGTCTGGCCTATCTTTTCTTGCTGCATCATGAGCTCCACCAGGTCAAGGAACATGTCATAATTATAAACCTAGGTTCAACACAAACCTTGTCCAGTGCTGAGCAAATGGTTGGAATGCAAGAAATTTTTATTGCTTAAATAAATCCTTTGGGGAAGGGTCTGATCTCACTGTAAACAATACAGTGAGTGAGGGGGATACAGGCCTACTGCTCTTTTTCTCTTAACCAGCTTTCTTATCCTTTTCTCAGACCTGGAATGTCATCTCCTCAATGCTTACGAATTCCTCTCCTGATACTCAGGTGAAATGCCAAGCATTACTTGGCTCTGTACTATTAATGCATCTTACCTTTTGTACTCAGAGAAATCATTTCAACTTGAAGGAATTTAAATGAAAACAGAAGTTAAAAGATCTTATAGTTTTCCAGTTCCTACCTGTTTTCCATTATTGTCACATATTTAACAGATGTCAATCTAGCCAGAATTTTGAAATATAAATCACTCCAAATTTCATAGATACTGTAATCTCAAATGCCCAAGAATTTGAGTGAACACCAACTCCTTGTTATTTGAATCTCATACATCAGCCTGGGAAAGGGCCAGGTTTTTCTGCACCTCTCTATCAACCTGGTTGTTAGGTTAAATAGTGTGCACTGGCAAGTCTCGGTCAATTCAATTGTGTGGTATACACCTTGATTGACTGGTTGATGATTGAGACAGAGTCTCGCTATGTTGCCCACAGTAGAGTGCTATGGCATCACAGCTCACAGCAACCTCAAACTCTTGGGCTTAAGCAATTACCTTGCCTCAGCCCCCAAGTAGCTGGAACTACAGGCACCCGTCACAACACCTGGTTATTTTTTGTTGTAGTTGTAGTTGTCATTGTTGTTTAGCAGGCCTGGACTGGGTTTAAAACCATCATCCCCCAGTGTGTGTAGCCGGCGCCCTAGGTCCTCTCTACCTAGACCCTGAGAGCATACAGGAGCAGGTGCATGTATGCTTGTCTTCCAACAGAAAAAAAAAAAAAGTTATAGGGCATATTAGAGTCCCTGGGAACGCCTGGTCAGTTTGGCTTTGCACTGATGGCACCAACTTCCTAAAGATGCATATTTTGGTTTTGCAACCCAAGGAGTTTCATCTTCAACACACAGGGTGCTGTCACCTTGGGACTTCTGTCAGTCCCTGCTGATGCCACTCCAGGCTCTTCCTGGCCTTTGAAAGGAAACTCTGCTGGACAAAACCCCCCACCGCACAGGGCTCCACTCACTGTGGCCACCCCACAGCTCTACTGCAGGAGCCAAACCCTATGCCATTTGACATTGCTCTTCAGTCTGTTTTCTTATAACCAGGTCCCTCTCTTACTTGTGGACACCACCAAAACTGCTCGTTGCTTGCAGTTCATTCAGATGCCTGACTGCCTCTGCCACAGAAAAGAGGAACTGATCTCCAGGCTTATGCCTGCATTGCCAGCCTCAGAGGACAACGTTTATTAAGCAGCTTAAAAGCAAAGTGTGGAGCTATTTTTTGTGAATGCTTTCATTTTTCTTCACCTGAGTTTACACAAACTGTTATAGGCCTCATGACACCTTTGTTGTATTTGCCTATTTTATTTTCTACTGTACTTTTAAAATGACTTATGAATTATCCATTAATGACCTAACACATCTCCTATGGCTAATTCTGCCCAGCAAAGCCTGGCAATTTTGCCATCCATCATCTATTATCTAAGTGTTACAGAAGAGAATGTTCGAAATTCTAACTGTCCAAGCCTTGGCTCTCTGGGGGGGCCGAGAAATAGGCCATTTTAGAAGCAGCAGTGTCTGGACCAAGAAAATGGTCTGAGCAGCCACGTCTCTCCTGGTGGATCTGGCCATGCCATATGAAACATGGCCAGAAACATATTCTTCCTGTTTCCAAACACCTGACATGATATGACGGCAATCCCATAAAAGGCATGGTGGCCCTCATTCAGCCAACCTCCCTGAGAGGGACCTGGGTTCCTCCTGTCTGGAGCGGGGGACTAGTCTGGTTTGGAGTTGACCCCCACAGAGTGGTTTCTCATGAGTCACACATCCAGGTCACAGGCCCACCTTGTCCCTCCTCTGGGCATCCCTCTCCTAATCATTGACAGGGACTTGTTCTCTGATAAAAATTCCCACATTATTTAAGTATAAATAATTTAATATGATGATGCTTCATGTAAATAGTCACAGCTGTTTAAATATAAAAGGAGAGGAGATCAGAGAAAAAGTGATTTAACCTCCCAAAGACAGGCAGGCATTTCCACTAAAATTCTAGTATTCAATTTAACCTAGAAAGTTTCTATATCCTTAAACAAACTTTGTTTTGATGAGAATCCAAGGCCTTATATTTACATAAGGTATGTTTTAGAGAATGATTCTATTCCAATCAATGTGAGACAAAGTTTTTGTCTAAAATTAAATGACTAGACTAACCACATTTCTTATTTAGATTCCTTTGCTTCTTCTTAGGAGATTAAAGCACTGATCGAATGGTTAACCTTCTTATTAACTATGTAAATTAGGCCTATTGAGAAGGATAGGTACCCGAGGGGGTCTAAAGGGCCTTCATTCATGGCTCTGCCTCTATAGTTCTCGTCCATCAGAGTCCTATGTGCAGGTGCTCCTGGGGTTACATTCTGATGGTATCAAGTTAAAGAAGCAACTCAATATCGCAAAAGAAAAACATAAAAATGAAACACGAAGTGCGCCTGCTTAAATATAAGCAAAATAAAAAGTATTTTCTTCAGGTTTCATTTTAAGGAGAAAGAGGAAATAAGTTATGTAAAAATAAGTGAAACTGGAGATTAAGATTAAAAAAATGTCCAGTATGTATCCCACATTCCAATCACATTAAACTAATGATTTCTTACAAGTTTTGTGTGTTCTTATCGACCTTGGATTTTCTAAAAATGAGATTAGATTATAAGCATGATGCCTTACTTTTAAAATACTAGCATTGTTTCTCTTTAGGGGCTAAGTAGGAGAACAGAAATCACTTCGAATATTTACAACAGAATGGGCTTCCTGTAGGGAGTCCTCATGTCGGGGGATGCAGGAGCTGAGATGGCAGATCACCCTGGAGTTGGCAACAGCAGGACGTCCCACCAGCAGAAGGCTGGAGGGGCAGAGAGGGAAGCAAGCTTTTGGGTTCCAGGTCAGTGTCCAATGGAAGCTGGGTGCTCACCGGGCTTTTCATACAGAAGGAACTAGAGCCACAGAAGTGGGTAAGCACCACCTTAGAAGGTGAGAAGGAGGAGGAGAAATACACTGGATTCTCCCCAGCCCCCTTCCAAATGCCTAGCAGAGCTTTTCACTGACACAACTGACAGAAAATCAGATGACAAGCCAAGCTGGGGAGAAACGCAGCCCACTGGCTTCTGGCTGGCCAGGGAGAGATGTAAGCAGACTGGAACCTGGGTCTCCACCCCACCAAAGCTGGGCCCTGCCTCCCTCACCAGAGCTGCCTTCAACGGCCCATTCTGGTTCCGCAGTGTTAGGAGGCACTGAGGGCTGTCATGGTGCCCTTGACTTTCTCTAGCCTTCCCCAGGAAGGTGGAAATCACATTTTTCCACAATTAGAATCCCGGTAGTGAGCCTGACAGGACCTCTGTGTGTAGTAGCACCGCATGGGGAATCTCACCCTGGCTTTGAATGATCATAAGCAAATCAGCCTCAGTGCTCTAAGAAGTAAGGTTACGTTGAACTTTCTTCTAGGGCAGGCTCCAGGCTTTTCAATTTCTGTCAAAAGATGTGCATTTCAATCCACTGCAGACTGAGAACGTGGTAAAGAACGGAAATAATCTGTTTTGACAGTGTGAAAAAAACCACCAAACATGAAGCAACATTAAAAAGATGTGAATTAGATCTGATGATTGTAAAATGCTCGACTTGTATGAAATGGGCAACACATGTAATGAAAGCTGGGCCCGGGGCTTCCAGGCCTCATAGTGACTGAGGGTTGCCAAGAGGTTCTTAATGAAAATGGACCATTTCTCAGTCGAATCTTTCAACAGATTACTGAAGATGCCACCGGTAATAAATAAAAGCCACATTTTAAGGGTAGGTGAAAATATGTAAAACCAAGTTGCCTCTAAAAATGAATGGAGCTCTGCGGTTAGTTTAGTTACTCAGTTTTGTTTTGTTTTGTTTTTTGCAGGGTTTTTGTTTCAGCTGTTGTTATTTTTGCTGTTTTGTTATCACAGTAATGAAAGTCTATAGCTAAACATGTCAGAGCCCGGCTGTTAGTAATAAATTTGAATAAAGAAAAAAATACTCTCAGGTATAAAGGAGAATGCATAGTATAAAGATTGCAGATGAGAGTTTGGCAATAAAATAGAAATATATGATATGTGCTTTGTGCTTTAAATTAAAACAAGAATGAACACAGTGATTCTATTATAGATGCCATTAACATGAATGGCTGGAATACTCTTAGAATTTGACAACTTGATGTTTCTACCACTAATGAGGGGTTATGATAATGGTTTATTTACAGTTGTAGGGTAAAGCCTGCTGGAGGTTTCACTACTTCACTAACCTCTGAGACCAGGCATTCGGTGATCCATGGTGGTTGATTTTCATTATGAGAAAACAAGCCTAAAATCTGAGATGGCAGAAGTGCATTCCATGAAACACTTGTTAGTAGTTTCATAAATACAAATAAAATCGTCTGCTTAGATAACAGCACGTAAGTTAGTGAACTTCCACATATAAAAAAGAAAAATAAGTTGAGCAAATGATAAAAGCTAAAAGCAGATATTTCTCTAAAAATATTTTTATCCCTTTTCTTCTTCTTCTCTCCCTCCCTTCCTTCCTCAAAAATTTATCTAGGTCATATAGTAAGTAGAGTACTTTGATATTGATAATAAATTGAACACTTGGTTCTTTCCCTCCCCCCCAAAAGATCTTCCAATTAAGGAAAAAAGAGCAGTAAACAAATGGTTGAACTCTCATTATCTCAGGTTTCTAAATTTTTAATAGACTTTTTTCTCCTACCTACCAGATGCCTACAGTTGTTTTTTGCATTCGGTGGTGCTCTAAATTCTACCGAAAACAATTGTTAATCATCTCACTTACACTGCTGCTATCTGCCCTGAAGAGGAACACCCCAGTGCCTTCCTCTCTTCAGCCTAAGTGAATCTGTTTTTCTCAATCTCAATCGCCCTTCAACTATGTTTTTTAAGTGATATGAATAATGTCATTAGGTTACCCAAGTTCTTCCTCATATACCCATCTGAACATTGTCTTTGTAAAGGGCAAGCTGGCAAATATCCTAGACCTTGCAGGACACATTGTCTGTCCAACGACTCAACTTTGTGGTTTTAGTGCAGAAGCAACCCTAGATCAATGAGTCAAGGTGTCTAAGATCCAAGAAAATTTCATGTCTAGTCACTGAAATTTGAAGTTCATATTCATTTTACATCTTAAGAAATATTGTTCTTCTTTTGCTTTTTTTTTTTTTTTAACCATTTAAACACGCAAAAAGTCGTCTAACCCGAGAAGGCCTGCATTTGACCTGTGGCCACAGTTGGCCCCACTCTAACTTAGGATGAACAATTTTTGTGTTATCAACTCACTTTGGAGAGGGCTGTTTCTTCTGGAAGAATTTGAAGCCATTCAACAAAATTTTACTTCAATTCTGTAGAACACTGTTCTCTAAACATTTTATGTTTCTTGACTTCAGGAAATGTACCTTCTGGGGAAGTAGAAAGAGGGACCTTGGAATCCTAACATCTGCCTCTTTCTCATTACCACCCTCTCCACCACCCCCGGACACCTTCTGTTGACAGCCTATGGTAGATGAAAGGGGAAATGAGCTGATTGTCCTGGTTGCTGTCTACCTCTTATGCAGTATTTCTGCAGAGAGTGGGGAGGAGGTATTACGCTCCAGACACTGTGCTAAGTGTGGGAAGCAGTGATTACCAGTGCCATTGTTGTGGTTGGTGACTTCCAGTAGGGAGAGAGGCAACACAGCAAATAGCAATTGAGAGTAATAACTGATATAATAGAAATGATTGTGGAAGGCCTCAGGAGTTGAGTGAACTTGGGAAGTAATTCCACAAAGAAACAAGATGTGAAATGAATCTAGAAGAATAAAAACGAATTAGCCATCCAGTGAATGAAAGAGCCTTCCAGGCAGCTCCTAGCAGCAGGAAGGTCTTCTGAGTAGGTGGACTCATTTGCTGTCTATGATGCTGCTGAGATGACTTGCTTTCAACTCTGTGTCTCAAATGCCTCCTTGCAATTACTTAAGTTCACACAGCCAAAGACTAGCCATGCCTAAGAACTCTTGTCTCTGTCATAATTCAATTATAGTAGTCGCCATTTGTCTGCAATTTTGGTTTTAGCTACTCAGAGTCAACCAAGGTTCCAAGGTATTAAATGGAAAATTCCAGAAATAAACAGTTCATATATTTTAAAGTGCATTCCTTGCAGAATAGAGTGATGTGCTGTCCCACTTGCCCTGCCTGGGTCATGAAGTATCCTTTAGACCAGTGCACCCACATTGTACACACTACCTGCCTGCCAGTCATCAACATCATTTGCACTTGGCATCCAACCACAGACATCCTCATGGATTGATGATTCAGGCTCACCTGAAGGAGAGGATCCTCCTTCTGGTGCTCATCAGAAGGTGGTCAGTCGCCTAACACTGTGTCACAATGCCGACGTCACTCACGTCACAGCATCTCATCACTGGGCATTCCATCAGCTCACATTATCACAAGAAGGCTGAGTGCAGCTCTTTCTCACTCTCACACCGACATTTGCAGAACCTCTGTTATAATATATTGTTATAATTGTTCTATTTTGTTACTGATTATTGTTATTAATCTCTTCCTGTGCCTAATGTACTCATTAAACTTTATCAACGATAATGTATGCATAGGAAAACAAACAACCCATCCAGGGTTCAGTACAATCACTGGTTTCAGCGATCCACTGGGGGTCCTGGAATGTGTCTTCTGCAGATAGGGGGAACTGTTACATTCCTGAGAATGGTAGCATATTAAACCTTATAATTCGTATGTGTATCTATTTGAGATTAAATCTATATATCAAATTATTTCTAGGAGGCAGTTTTTAGTGGGCAGAGATGGAAAATAAGTCACATCCAAAGAAGGTAAGCACCTAGATATGAAGGCTGGGCACGGCAGTCCAGACTTGGACTGTTAAAAAGTGTTAGTAGCCAGGGCTGGTTGTATTAATAAGTAGCAAAAGCTTTTTTTTTTTTTTTTTTTTTTTTAATCTTTTCCAGTAACTGACTTTTAAAAGAGTATTTGTTTGTCTAGCAGGAGTGAATGGAACCAGCCATTATGCCTCAGAGACCCTGTATTGATCTTAGCAGACAGACGGCTAAACAGGACTTGACTGCTACACGTTGGGGGGGTTAATTCTCCCTCCAAGGGAGCCCATGGTGGACATGGCAACGTGCGTTCATGAAACCTCCGACTGAGTGGAGAGGTGAGCGAGGAACCTAATGGACTGATTAATGTAAAGATGTCAACAAGGAAAGTAGCCAAAATATTTTTTTGTTTTTCTTAAGTCAAACTTTATAAAATGAAATCAGGAAAAAAAGCATTTTTTACATGACTTTCTAACTTTATTCATTTTTTAAAATTACTGCTTATATATAATATAGTGCTAGTTATTTTATGTTTCAAAAGGGATAAAATGTGAAAAAGAAGGTTTTCTTTCGCTTTAGTTAGGCTTTCTTATGGAAACATCCCAAAAGATTATGGAAGATTTGGCATAAGAGGGACCCTGGATAATTATGAGCTCTTGCTAGCTTAGAAACAGGATAGTCTTGAGGGTAATTTGGTGCAGGCCTACTAAGTAAGTAAAAAAGTAAGACATTCTCTTAGCTAATTATTTGTCAGAGTGAACTCAAACAAATTTTACATAAAAAAAAGATCAATCATTAACTGAAACCTGATCAGGTATGGATACACGTTTAAGGTTTAACTTCCTTGTTTGTAATTAATCATACAGGTCAAACAAGTCTACAATTGGTTTTCAGGAAAGAGAGTAGAGAACTCATATTGGAATGTTACATGTTGGCTTTAAATTAATATCAAGTCTGAAAATTTTGTTCCTCTCAGGTGTACTCTATACCAACCAAAATAAGGTGTCATTGATGAAAGAGGATGTGAGACTATAGCGGTGTGTGTTAATTTTAAGCTTTACATACGTATCCGTATCCTTCTCATGAGTTGCATGATGTGTTGTTTTAACTTCTTCTCAAATTTCTTACTTGAAAACGAAAGCAATTTTGCAGTAACTGTACTTCTAGGATCCTAACAGAGTAATCGACTTTGTGTCCATTCCTTTATAACTGTGTCCATTCCTTTATATTCAGCACATCCACCCTGCACGTAGTGGTGTCTTCTGAGAGCAGGAGTAGCTTGCACTCCTGGAGTCACAGGCTCAGGTAAGAAGAGCAGCCCGGAGTTCAGGGTTATTGACTAGAAGCAAATAAGTCAGGGCATCAACAGTTCCTCTTCTTTCATAAATTGGATCCTTAAAGACCAAGGGCTTTTAGAAGGGCAGGACTTTTCCTACCCTCCCTGGCTACACAGCTATCATTTCTCTTTCTCTTTTTGTTTTAAAAATTAATCTTAATATTTTAAAAGCTATTCTAAAAACTGTACCCAATTCCTGCCATGGACTAGTAAAGAAACGTGAATCTTCCACAGAGACTGCCCCTAGCAGCCAAGGGTCTCGTCAATCAACTTTGACCAGCTGTGGTTATGATCTGCCTCAACTGCTCTGGAAGGTGGACGCCAACACAAGCCAGAGAAACGAGTGACAGGTGTTTGGTTTGCACTATCTTTAGACTTTAATTCTTAATTTTCAGTCATGGATTTCTAATATCCTAATATATCTTTAATTATTGTAAGAGTTTTTGTGTACTTAAATTTTTATTTCTTTACTTGAAAGTTTTTGTGTGCGTATGTATATAAGACACATATATGTATATGCCTATATACACAGAACAGATGGTCTCCTGTTCTCTAATTAATAACGGGCACATGTCATTAAATGAAAACAAGAGAAGAATCTCTCAATTTCCAAAGGCTACAAATGGCAACTGTAAAAAGACTTTCCCTTTTTATGTTCTATTTCATTATGCCGTGGTCCTCCTAGGAGAAGGGAAATGCCATAAAAATTACATGTGAGTAAAGAGGCCGATACAGAAAAGATATCTGAATATGGTTAAACTTTTATTATTCTGGATTAATATAATGTTGGGAACAAGAGTTCAAAGATTAGTTGTTTCTATGGATAGATATTTGCAAGCACAAGGTTGGCTCATCCTGTGTGATAGCTCAAGCCACTCGATGAATTATGGCTGAATACTTTTAATATGTTAGTAGCATTGTGTTCTATACAATCAGCACATGATTTTACTTGAACCATCAGATAAAAACAGTAATTTATTTTCTTTGTCAAAACTTGCTTATCAACTAAAGGGCGTTCTTTTCTGACCGACTTCAGCCAGTAAATTAAAATCCTCAAGGACTGAGCTCATTAGTGTCATCCTCAATGGACGTTTACAGAATGACTACTTTGGAAGAAAGTAAGTGAGTTGAGTAAGGGAGGTTGAAAGACTGTAGAATTCAGAATTACAGGGCAAATGCTTGCTTTGCTTGTATTAATTGTATGTCTATTATAATCATGGAGATTGAATAATAATTGACGTGCTCAAATGAGCACTGTAAAAGATCTATGGTCCCTCAGATACACGCAAAATATTTTTTAACTCATTAGCTCTCCAAATAAGTTATTGCAAAGAGGGAAAGGCTTATCACCAAGACAGTATTATTAATGAGCTTGTTTATATTGGCCATGTCTGAATTTGCTTCTGGTATTCCAGAGAAATTAAAGCAAACCAAAGCAAGAATAGTACATCACCACAATCCACATCTCCCGAAGTGCTCACCCACATATTTAAGACTATGCCACTTACATAACTAATATAATCACAGCAAAACCTCTCAATGACAAAGAGGTCTGCAAGCGCCAGTTGTCACTTTAGTTTGTTTCATAGAAATTTGGTACAATTAAATCTCAAATTAGCAAGAGATAACAGGATCATCTGAATGTGAAGGCACTTGTCACCATCCATATCCGTCTGTGATGGCATATTTGCTAAGATTGTACCCTACATGAATTTTGCAGATAAAATAACCTACTGTTACTGATTTTCAACACTAGCGTATTTTTCCCTTGTCACTGTTTCAGACTGATAGCATTGTGTTTGAAGCAACATGACTGTTAGTTATTCTCCTCTGGCAAGACATGACATCAGAGGACCTGTGTCAAGTTCAGCCCTGTCTCCTCCTAACCATGTGACATTGTACTCGACAATCTAACCTCTACGAGACTGTTTCCTTATTGTAAATTGTGGGGATGAGAACATTCACTTTCTACCTCCTGGTTTGTGATAGAGATTATTACTTGGCCTCTCTTATCCAGGTGGAAGCTTTGCTGTTGGAGGCTGCATTGGCGGGAGACTCATAGACTTCCAAGGAGCTTCCCTTACAAAAGGTCTTCCTTGGCTAAACAAGAAGTAACAAGTATTAGACATTACATGAGAACCTCATGTAGAATAACACATTAATAATAAGCCTATAACTCCACGATGAAACAAGTATTACTATCACTTCTATTTTATGTAAAGTCAGAGAAAGGAGGCTTAGAAAGGCTAAGTTCCAGCAAGGATAATCACAGGAGAGGTGAGAGGGGCTAAGTGGGCGTTGCCCACTTCTTAAAGACTTCTCACATGCAGTCTTATGACCCTATTTATAAATGAGACTATGCATATAGATGTTATGCGTGCTGATTATTGGTAGAGCTGAAATCCGCATCTCACATATCCTGAATTTTTCAGATAAAACAAAAGCCTTTTGAGATACAAACTGGGATGGATTTGAAATTTCTTCCATAAATTTAGACTAAGATATCACTGCAGGGACCTTTAGCTGATGTTTAAACTTCAGACTCAAGATTACTATTTCCTTTAGTTTCCTTTTAGTTTAAAAAACAAATAAAATATATTTTCTTAGGTGGAACTGTTTTGCACTTTTCATTATGGACTTTTGTTTGTTTTCCATAGCTATTTTTTGTCTTCGCTTATATTCTTTTTAGATGATACCAGCTAAATCAAAAAATAAATCAGAAATCCAAAATTCAAAGAAAATCCCTGAAGCAGAAGTTTTAGAGAATTAAATAGGCTCCTCATATATAAATACAAATTAGGCCTAGCAGACCCCAAATGAATAGCTTTCTCTTCTCAGTCCTTTTAAGGTCCACACTCTCAGAAGTCCAGCAAGAGCATCAGCTGAGCCTGATCACATCGGCCTCTCTACCGTCGCCTTTTAAATTGGGAGGAAGCCCCTTGGACATCAGCGATTAAGTGGACCATAAAACTAGGTTATCTTCACTCTCTTAAAATTATTTAGAGAGTTTGCTATACAATAAGCTCTGTTACTGTCCCCTTTGGCTTGCAAATTTTGATTTGTTCATTTATTGACTTATTACCTGATATTTAAATAAACTAAATAATGAATCTAACTATAAATATAGACTTTGGTTAACCCTTATATTAAAATGAACCTAAATGAAAAGAAAACATAAACTCACTCCTAAAGATCATTTATGAACTGTGTTTGCCCAGAAACCAAAGCCTCAAAAAATAGAATCAGAATATTTTATGAACTAAACCTGAATAGAAGTTTTACAAAATACAAAATTGAAGTCTTTCACTTGCTTTTAAAGAAACACAAATAATTCATGTAAAAACTTGAATAATAAGAAATGCTATTTTCTTGTGTGATTTAGTGTAGGGAAACTTTGAGTCCCTTTTCCTGATTTGACACTCTCTGTGGCCTCTTTAATTCTGCTTATTTTCATAAAGGTACATGTTATTTTTTAATGGTCACTTTAGCTTGCCTCTTGAATTCCTTAAATTAAGCTTGAAAATGGACAGCTTCGTAGCTACCAGATATTAAACTGCTTTAGGCATCTTTGTAAAGACAGCATGAACCATTGCAAATACAATGTTGGATTCACTGCTGGCATATAGTAACCTTCAGTTTTGTTGAATAAATAATAAATGTTATATAGGATATACAAAAGAAATACAGTGATATAAACATTCACAAGCACTATAGTGATAAAGTCTGTATCTTTGGATCTTTGATCAAATGCTGAAGTCAATGTCTTTGATGTGAGGATGTCACATCTCTCAGACAATTCACAACTCTATTTCATCATATTTTATTTAATAATTTTTTATTATGTAATATATAAAGGTACACAAATATGTATTTATATTTCGCATTTTTGTATCATATACATGAAACAATTTTAATTCTAATGTAGTTTAGGTAAATAATTCTAATTACAATGCAGTTTAAGTAAATACATTTTTTTTTTTTTTTTTTTTAGAGAAAGGACCTCTCTCTATTGCCCAGGATGGAGTGCAGTGACATGATCACAGTTCACTGCTGCCTTGAACTCCTGGGCTCAAGAAATCCTCCTGTCTTAGCTTCCTTAGTAGCTAGGATGACAGTCATACATAACCATGCTCATCTAATTTTTTAAATTACTTTTTGGTGAAGAAAGGGGCAACCATGCGGCACCTGTGACTTAAAGGAGTAGGGTGCCAGCCTCATATGCCGGAGGTGGCGGGTTCAAGTCCAGCCCCAGCCAAAAACTGCAAAAAAAAGAAAAAAGGAAGGAAGGAAGGAAGGAAAAAAGGAAGAAAGAAAGAAAGAAGGAAAGAAGGAAAGAAGGAAAGAAAGAAAGACAGAAAGAAAGACAGAAAGACAGAAAGAAAGAAAGAAAGAAAGAAAGAAGTAACCTAAGTTGCCCAGGCTGATGTCAAACTTTTGCGCTCAATCCTTCTACCCTGGGCTACCAAAGTTCTGGTATTACAGGCATGAGACACCATGCCTAGTCCCACTTGTATACCTTATACCTTCAAAGAAATCATAGCAGAAAATTAGAAACTATGTGAGAAACAGTATAGACAGACTAAAAACATGTACCATAGTGCTTAAGATCATAACAGAGCAGACCGACAGATATAAATTAAAAAGAAAAAAAAACAGGAGGAAAAATGCACAATAGCTCTAGCTTGGTAAAGCATACAGATGTTTTCATTACTGGGTCTTTGGCTTTAGTAAGCTTACTGACAATGAATTGGGTAAGAACGTGTGCTCTGTGGGCCCTGGATGTAAACTTTAATGTTGCCTTTTTTTTCTCTGTTTGAGTTACTTAAATTTTAGGAGACTAAATTTTCTTATCTGTCCAATAAAGCTAAAAGCCTAATAAATTTTTTTGATACAGTACAAATATCAATCTTAGAATAGGACTTTCGGCAAAACAGCCCCAATTTGTGATGGTGTATAGGACACACTTGCCTCTGACAGGGCTGTGAGAACATGTGTCCTCTCAACTAGGATTGCGTCAAAAGAAACTAGAAAATGCAAAATCCAACCAAATCCAAAGAACTATGAAGATAGTTGGATGTTTATGTTTGTCTTTCTCTTCAAAAGAGGCTGGAGAGTGAGACATGTTCCAGCTATAATATTTGCAACTGTATTCCCGTATGATTCAACTTTTGTTCAACTTCAATAATGAAGATGAGAAGTAAATACAGCTACACAAAGTTATCCTGCTCAGATTTGAATATTTAATAGCTTAATCAATGGCAAAGCGATTATAAATGTGTGCAAAAAAACTATTTCCTTATTCTTGGTGTGCAAATGTATGTACCTGCCTCTTTTGCTACTTACGACAGAAGTTAGAAGAGAGACTTGAGAACTATTTGTCATTCTTTGTTGTCTTCACAGGGCCCTGAAATCAAGTATCATTATCTTAGTAAACCATGATGCAGGAATTTAGGTCTAGTGTGACCAGGTGCAGAGCAGTCAGATGCTTAGATTAAGAGTATAAAGGGTGGATGACTCACGTCCTTGCTCATCAGCTCTCATGATGTCACCCGGGCACAGAATACCGGCGGGCCTCTGACATGTAAGTCTGGCAGGACTCCTGAGCCAGGACAAGGTAACTGTATTCCCACGACCCTGAGTGTGTGGGGGCCGAGTGGTGGGCTGACAGCCCCGAAAGCCATGCTTTCTTCTGGACTGGATTTTGCGTGGAACACAGAAAAAAAAATGGCATTATTAAACAGCCAAAGAACCCACATACAACATCCTCTCTCACTCCGGTTACTGTCCCTACTAACGAACTATCTGTGCTGAAATGAGGACATAGAGGAGAAAGCAACGAAAGGGCAAAGCTCGGGCCCTGTGTCCTTCAGCCCTTTCTTCCTCATCAGCCAAGCTGAAGGTAGACAAGGGCAGCGGTGCACTGTGTACAGAAGACAGAAGTGACATAAAAACATGGAGTTACTGTTGTGCAGTTTCCAGCATTTGGTAAGAACGAAATACATGAGCGTGTATGAGTTATGAAATACGAAATCTGTCGTTTTGGTGACTCTGCATACAAATTAAATACTCTCATTTGCATTTAAAACTGGTATTGCACGCCGCAAGGATGAATGATAAAATGCACGGTAATAATTAAAATTTTTTAAGTTTCCTTTATTTAGAACCACAGAAAATGGCAATATATATCAAATCAAATATATATATTTGATTTGATATATATTGTCATTTATATATATATATCAAATCAAAAGAAACTGTGGAAGAAAGACAAAAGGTTTACATTTTAGAAACTTTAATGATAGTCTTCCTGCTTTGTGAATGGGTGTTCACATTTTTATTTCACATTTCTGTTTTCTAGGCCTATAAATTGTGTAGCCTAGGTAGTGAATGCCAAAGATTTTGAACACACCAAGAATATGATTGAAATCATGTTTCCCCACTTGGTTATGGCCTTAGTTGACGTTTCTAAGCCTCAGTTTCCTCATTTTTTTGTTATTTACCCAATCTATACTTATTGAGCCTATTGGGCATACAAAGAATGGACTCTCTATCCTATGGAGCTTATGTGGTAGAGCAAAGAATAGAAATTAAAACAGAGAATAAATGCTTAATTACACATTAAGACACCAGTGTGTTTTGAGACAGCAAGCTAGGAGGGTGCTGAGACCTTGTTTATTGTGGGTGGTGAAATAAACTGAGACATAGAAGATACATAGGAAGTAACTGGGGGAAAAAACAGGTAGGGAAGAAATAAAAATATGTGTCTCACAAGGTGTTTATGAAGAATTATACTGGGTGGTCATAAAGTTTGTGTGTGTGTGCAACTTTAAGTGCACACTATCTGAAATTGCACATGAACTTTATGGCCACCCTGCATAATTATAAGACAAGTCTAGAAAAAACATTAGCACTATCCCAGCAATAGGAAACAGTGAATACATGACTTCGAAGGCTGATATGACATCCTTTGTAACTCCGTAAGGTGAGTTAAAGAGTTTGTTTTTGTCTTATCTTCACCATCCATCCATATTATTCAACGTGTGTGTAAATACTAACTTTTTTTCTAGATAGTTCACTATCAAGACAGTTACCCATTTAATGGTACGCAGATGACCTATCAATACGTTATTCTATTCTACGGATTCTTTCCCCTTGTTATTTCTCATGCATATATATCAGTTGTTTATGAATTACCCAGGTCTGTAACTTACAGCCCGAGTCCACGAGCTGCCTCACTCAGTTATGGTTCCCTGCATTGTGTCTGGATGCTCGCCCTTGGGTACAATAGCATTTCAATTGAAGGAAGCCAGGGAAGGTTTTTCTTTCCTGCCTTTCATTTTCCTTTCCTTCTCACTGATTTTAACTACTGTTATGAATATGTTTTACAAATGTCTTTCTGCTCTGTAAGTCATCACTTTTGTCTCTCCCTTTCTATTGGTGTCCCCTATACGACTACATTATCTGAAACAAGCCCAAGGATCATCTTGCCTCATAGAGTCCCAGCTCTAGAGTCAGATTAGCTTGTTTCTTGCTGAAGCACAGGCATCTGGCAAAAGCTAGAAAATGTAGAATTATCTGTGGGTAAACTGTTAGAGAAAGTGAGGTCGGTCACTCTGTTACTTGGAGCAGCTCCTTAGTGGCTCCCCTACAGCCTTCATTCCTGGATCACCCGGAGCCCTCAGGCTGACCTCTCGGGAATAATGTCCCTCTACTTAAGCCTGACTCGGCACCCCTCTGCAGGACCCTGAGTACTTAATCTATCATGGTCTCTCATCTAGCCCAACCAGAGACAGATTTACAATGAACAAAAGCTTAAGCTTCAAGGCCCTGAGAGGGGGTCGAGCAATGTGTTCCCAGTGTCATATATATACCGGGGGTGTCAACAATATGTAGACACATCTTAAGCAATCTTGTTGGAAGTAAAGTTGATCACTCCCCAATAGTGTATAAACTATAGGCCAAATGAATGCATGGAGCATGTCTAGGTATACACTTGGCCAGCAAGAGTACCTACAATTCAACTTTTAAAAGTTGTAGGAAACATCTCTTAAAATGTGTATACACTTTTTTGGGCACCCTCTGTATTTGTTTAATTCTCCAAAGTAATGAAGCTGAAAGTTGGTACTTGTTCCTACTTCAATTTTCTCTCCTTATTTCCCCCCACGGACAGAGAATGTTGGAACATTTTGAGATCTGGGTAAGGGGTTCAGTTCGGCATACATTTAACTCAAGGTTAGTGGGCTAAGTTTCTCTGATTTCCCGCAAAGAGTTATTACTGGTATAGTTTTCCTGCTGTAGGAATTATACATTTCCAGTAAGACATCTACATCCTTCCACACTACTCTCCCCATACTTGATACAAAGGTGCGAAGGCTAGAATTTCTATGATTCTATAAATGTGTTCTAAACCCTGGCATTTAGAAGTACATAGATTGCCCTGAAGCTAGTCTGCAGAAAATTCTTCCAATCATTAGCAGTATACACTGGTAAGCAACAGATCCAGTTCTAATTCAAGGAAAAGTTCTCTCCTGTCAGTGGTAGAATTGATAAAACAGGGTACTGTTGCTGCATTATGCAAATTTTATGAAACTGTAAAGTAGAACTGATCAGAATTCGTGTATTTTAGGAAACAAACCTGTAACAAATGATGAATACGTCTGTTTTATGAATCTCAACTATCAATAAGGCAAAAATAAATTTTGATCAACCATGCTAGAGACAAAGCAAAAATATCTTTCTATTCTATGGAAAATATTACAAAAATTGTCACAAAAAGTGGTGAGCACCAAGGATGTGTCCTAAAAATGTAGGAAAGAAGTAATGTAGATATATGTTAGTGAATTAATTCACAGAAATATTATTTTCTAGACATTTGTGTTACTTTTCAACTTTCTTAAAATAAACTTTTAAAAAATTCATTAGGTTTTCTTTTCTCATTTTTAGACAAATCAGATTTCTGTGATGTTCTATATTTATAACTGCTATGGTTTGAATGTGTTTTCTCCAAAATTCAGGTGTTGCCAATGTGATAGTAGTAAAGGTGAGTCCTTTTAAGAGTTGTTTAGGCTATGAGAGCTGGTCACGTGATAAGAGCTGGTGAATGGGCCTGCCAAAAAAGGCCATTTCATTGTGGGCAAGAGACTTGAACAGAAGCTTCTCTCAAGAAGACAGGTGCATGGCCTACAGACACATGAAAAAATGCTCATCATCTTTAATCATCAGAGAAATGCAAATCAAAACCACTTTGAGATATTGTCTAACTCCAGTAAGAATAGCCCACATAACAAAATCTCAAAACTACAGATGTTGGTGTGGATGTGGAGAAAAGGGAACACCTCTTCACTGCTGGTGAGAATGCAAGCTAATACATTTGTTTTGGAAAGAAATTTGGAGAACACTCAGGGATATAAAAGTAAACCTGCCCATTCAACCCTGTAATTCCTCTGCTGGGTGTATATCCAAAAGAACAAAAATCACTTTACAACAAAGATATTTGCACCAGATTGTTCATTGTAGCTCAATTCATAATAGCCAAGTTGTGGAAGAAACCCAAGTACCCATGGACCCATGAATGGATTAACTAATTGTGGTATATGTATACCATGGAATATTATACAGCTTTAAAAAGATGGAGACTTTACCTCTTTTATGTTTATATGGATGGAGTTGGAGCATATTCTTCTTAGTAAAGTATTTCAAGAATGGAAGAAAATATATCCAATGTACTCAGTACTATTATGAAACCAATTTATAATCACTCTCACTTTGATATGAAAGATAAATCACAACTACACCAGGATGAAGGAGGGAAGAGGTGGGAGTGGGAAGGGAGAAGGGAGATTTGATGGAGGGACAGTAAATGGTGGGACCATTCCTATGGTTCATATTGCAAGGGTACATGTCGATTCTATTATGTATAGAGTATAAACGTCTTAACACAATATTTAAATAAATGAGGTGAAGTCTATATTAACTAGTGATGTAAGCATTCGCAGTTGTATTTAAAATCAACACATTGTACCCCATAAATGCATTAATGTATACATGATCTATGTGTTTATGACTCAATAAAAAAAAAATAACAGAGGCTTCATGCAGCACTTGGCTGGTTTGCCCTTCTGCCTCCTGCCATGTGAGGATACAGTGTTCCTCCCCTCCAGAGGATGTAGCCCTCACTAAACAAGTAAACCTTCAGGGCACTGATCTTGGACTTCACAGTCCATGGAACTTTGAGGAATAAATTTCTGTTCTTTATGCATTACCCTGTTTGGGATATTATGCAATAGGCACACAAAATGGCTGAATATAGTAACTTTATTTATGTTTTGGTCTAAGAGAGAGTCCTTAGATTGCATAATCTTCAAGTCCCATAAAAGCTGCATCCAGCTTTGACTCCAACTGTATACACCTTATCACCAGAAAATTAATTCTAAGTTCCAACAGCAGTTTGCATGACCCTTTGTATTAGTTATATGTTGAGGTACTAACCTGTCCTATGTGCCCATCCAGAGTTTTATTATGGACAAACCCTGTGAAATGGACAGTGAATTGTATGGTCTACCCTCTGGTTGTCCTGTCTCACCGCTTTAGGTGAAATAGAAGACAGCCAGTAAAGGACCCTTTGTGGGGATAAGAAAGACAGAGTTGGTTCGGGGAGGTAGCAGGTGTGAGGGATGGAACAAGACAATAAAGAGGAAAGGAAAGAGCAGAGGCATTGATAGAAGGGGACACAGCACATGGGCACGGAGAGAATTCAATCCTTTTCAATTCCAAATTCTCTCATTGTCTCAGTCTTGAGATCCATGGAATGATAGCTCTCTTTTTTCTTTCTTTTTTTTTTTTTTTTGACATGGGGCCTTATTCTGTCACTTAAGCCAATTGCAGTGGCACGATCATATTTCACTTTAACCTCAAACTTCTGGGTTCAAGTGATCCTCCCGCCTCAGCCTCCTGAGTATATAGGTGCATACCAACATGAATGCCTAATTTTTAATTTTTTTGTAGAGATAGGGTCTCACTGTGTTGCCCAAGCTGGTGTCAAACTCCTAACTTTAAAAGATCCTCCTGCTTCTGCCTCCCAAAGTGCTGAGATTACAGGCATGAGCCACTACACTTGGCCTATAATCTCATTAACACCAGTGCTTCATACCTCTCACTTATTTAATTGAATTTTGAGTGGCTCTCCACTCTTGGCAACCAGTACATTTCCCCAAGATCATCCTTCTTGATGAATTTGCATTTTATTTGAATATTCTGGAAAATAATAACTATGATTAATTAAATGCCAGCCTGATTATTGACAACTTCTCTAATCTTTATAATATCCCCAGCAGATAGCTATTATTATCAATATTTTACAAGTGAGAAAAATGCCTAAGAACAGGACGGTGACTTGCTAAAGGCTATAAAACTGGAAAGTGAAGCCCGATTGAAACTCACCTCAGTCTGACTTCAAACTATGTGATCTTTCCATTTATCATGCTGCCCATCAAAGTCTAAAGCCAAGGAAATTAATTTCTGCTGATGGAATTTTATACATAATATTGAGCACATGGAGCACATGGTTATTGAATGTTAGAACAGGAAGAAGTCAAGAGATCATCAAATCCAACCCCTCATTTTTACATTAAGGTCATTGAGGTCCTAGAAAAAATGTAGCGCAAGTATTCAGAGTAAGTGTCAGAGCAGAGCTAGGAACTTGGGTCTCCTGGCTTCCTTTCCCCAAATGCTGCCCACTCTGATGGTGGGAGAGACCCTAAACATTGCCTAGTGCTGTTTGTTCTTGAATATAAAGTATTTGCTCTGGTAAACTCAGATCTAACAATTCACATTTTTTATTCCAAAAGAGAACATTACTAGAAAAATTAAAGGAACTATAATCCAAAATCCTTTCAAAAACACTTACATTAATTCCATGTGTTTATTTATTTTAAAGGGTTTTTTTTTTTCCTAGCAGAGTAGCACAGCAGAAGCATCTGGGGCCCATTTTAAAGGGTTTATTCTTTATTTGGTTTATTTCAGAACTAGAAAAATGACACTCCTTGCTGTTAATTGTCAAATACCTGTTGTGCTTTATGTACTTTATTTCTAATCCAAATACGACACATTAACATGGACAATGAGACTTAGATAAATTGAGTAATTCACACAAGGTCACCCAAATGATAAGGGGCAGAGCAGGATTTTGTTTTTTAATCCAGGTCTTCTTGAGTACAGACAGCCAGTATCTTATCAATTTTGGTGAAGTTTAATGTACATAAGATTCAGAATGTTCATTCACGTTTAGACATGGCTTATATTATGTCCTTGTTATTTTGTATTTCTTTTCTTACTACCTGTGAAATGGTTATGGCTTGCCATTGAAATCAGTGATCAGGTCAATAGCCTTTAACTATTCCTTGAACAGAAATCTTGGTTCATAAACACTTAGAGGCTGTGAGTTTTCCCATTGAGCAGGAATAGCCTTTGAATCTTTGAATAGTCTTTGAAAAGATTATTATAAGAAAAACAACTCAGCTGACCAGAGCTTCAAGATTTAAAAATCATTTCTGTATTTTAAGCTGGAGTTCAAGGATGTAGAAGATTTATTTAAGCCTGGAGAAAAAAAAATACCCTGGAAATATGGACATACTAAATATATCATCCAAAAATAAGCCTGAATTTATTATGAAGTTCTGATATTTTAGAAATGTGTCTCCCTAAACTTGTGCCTTGGCTATGTTGTGGCTGATATGACTGATATTGATTTTTGTCCTCTTGCATAAACAGATAGAGGTTATAAAGGTAATATTCTTTATCTAGACTTTTTCACTCAAGATTCTATTAGAAGGAAAGTAGACAGGACTGGATAGTATCTGGCCAATAGCCATTATTATGTGAGATAAAATGAACATAAATTTAGCAGCATGACTGGCATCTAGTAAAAGCTCAACATGTTAGCTATTGCTATTTTTATTATTGGCCATAGGAACATGCCAGGGAAGCCATCAGAATTGTGGATGACTTCCTAAAATGAACATAGCATTTTGTCAAATGTTTCATGAGACATCTGAATGTGTGAGGCTAGTTGTAAAAAAAAAAAAAAAGCAGCTTTATGTAGCTGGGAGCCGGGACTTGGTTCTCTATCTGGCTCTGTGCCAGCCACGTCGGCGCCCTTGTCGATTGCTGTGGAAATGTGACCTGACCTGCTGATGTGACATTGCTGACACCGCAGAGTGGCCAGAGCCACCTGCATGGGATCAGCACTTTTCCTCCCACAGTGCCACATCCTCTGATAAATACGCACTCCCTCACTCTGGGCATGCACTTCATTTTCTTCTCTTCTTGAACTTAGGGCCCCCATTCAGGTTCGAGTGCGCATGGTAATTCTCCATTTTCAGTGTTACTGCACATGAGCCAACTCACGTCATTTTTCCACTCATCGTTATCTAAAAGGAGAAACTGGCAAGCCCAGCGCTCTGCCAACATCGCCATATTGCTTCCAATTACCTTAACTATGAAGTGTGAAAAAAATCAGTTCAAAATGCAGATAATGATTCCCGGCCAGGGTTCACAGCCTTTAAAAGGCAGTTTGCCAAGGTCCCGAGCATCCCCATCTGGAAGGTGGTGGCTAAGTGCTTACTCCTGCCAGGAGGCAGCAAGGATGGAGGAGCGCTGACCTTGGATAAGCCCCCAAGGAAGCTGCTGAGGATGGGTAGGTGCAGCTATGATTTTTGTCCTTAATTTAATAGGGAACTGATTGCAGAATATTAGGCCAATGTGCCAGGGAAAGCACGTGTGAGAATTTGACTCATTTTCAGATCCTCCCTCTCCTCGACAGCAGCCATTCAAGTAGATAGTGCCAAGTTAGCTCTTCAAGCACTGGAACACTGAGGACATCCCGATTACACATCCCACATTCGAGGCTATTCTCTATCCCTTTCATGGGCATGTTGAAATTATGTAAACAGAGTGAAGGCAGTGAAGAATCACACAGGTGCACTAATGCAACTTCCTAGGCAACTTGTTAGGAAAGAGGAGCCTCCCTTGTGAATGTGGCCGATTAGCTACCCTAATACTCATCCTCCATTCACCTGGAGCCTATTTCATTTTTTTCCTGTTCCAGTCTCCCTAGTAAGCAGTAGGAGCTTTGGAATCTTTAAATTTTCATTGTAAATGGAACCATATGGCAGGTCCCGAGCATCTGCATCTGGAAGGTGGTGGCTAAGTGCTTACTCCTGCCAGGAGGCAGCAAGGATGGAGGAGCGCTGACCTTGGATAAGCCCCCTCCCAAGAAAGCTAACAGATAATTCCTTTAGTAACAGAACTAGAACCCAGATTGTTCAGGGAAGTATTATAGCCGTTCACCTAGGTAACAGCTCAACTAGGTGTGAACAGGAGCCACACTCCGAGGATAGGGAAGAGAGAGTCTGGGTCTCTGAAGGTTTTGTGTGGTCACTATATCCTCCTTCTACTTCCTACCTTTCTTCTCCCTTGATGTAGGAGTCACATATGCTTCTATCTTATTTAGGTTTCATGGCCCAAAGTGCTGTAAACAGGAAGCATGTAGATTCTACACAGGATTTTTTAAACATAACATTTATTAGCTATTGTCTTTCCCTTCACTGCTCTCCAGAAACCTATATACTTTTTTGCATTTTATAAATAGTTATTGAATGCAGAAAACTCAACTATCTAAGAACAGCTTGCATTACACCTACAGCACTGGAAAACAAGTCAACATTTGTCTTATTTCATGAAGAGCTTTTCTCAGCTGATTAAAATTGTTTTAACTTTAATCAATTTTTCTTTATTTTTTTTAAGTCTCAAAAATTGTGGCTCTGTAAATGGAACAGACTTTCACTCACTGGGGATAATGCCTTGCACAGGTTTCCATAAGGTGTAGTGCTAGTCAGGGTGAGAGAGTTATAGACAAGGAGAACTCAAGTCATCTTCCTTTTAAAATGATTGAATTCCTATTAATTGAAAGACTTTTTACATTACAGAAATACCTAAGTGTATAGAAAAGAGTTTTAGAAGAATCATAGTATTATTTTTTAATTTTCTCATCTTTTGAGGCCCCAAACAGAATCTTCTTCTTGGTGGTAAGGAGGGAATACGTATCAGAATCCAGTACCGAATTCCTTTTATAGTGCGATTGTATTTTGAAAGGTGGTCTACATTTTAAGTCTGATATGAGGACTCAGTCTACAGTCTCCCAATAAATGACACAGCCTGGTATCGGTAGATACTCACTGAATATTTGTTGAGTGGTTTTCTGCATGAATGACTTCCTCGACAATGTCATGTTGAGACAGGATGTGATCTCGCTCAGACCTCACAGTAATCCTGAACCTGGCTTGACTGGAGCACAGTGCACGCCAGGTCCTGTTTCTCACTGTTTTGTATGTTACCTCATTTAATCCTTACCACAACCTTATACAGCAATCATCACCGTCATCATCATTCTTAATACCTGTATTCAACCAATTGAGAAACTAAGATACACACGATTTTATAACATTGACAGAATCTAATCATTAGACAGCAGGGGAGGTGAAACTTAACCCCCGCAAGCTGTCTCTCTCGCATGCGTGCTTTTAAAAGATTTGCTGTAGCTGCTTTGTGATAGACAAAGGGGCACTAAATACAGAAAAGGAGTAAATCTATATATGTAAATGTGCGTCCCTAAAATATGAGGGCTATGGGTAATCTAAATAATTACTTCCTGACTTTTTTCCAGAAATATAGTGATATTTTGAAGTCTATGATCACAAGAGGATGAGCAATAAAAAGCATCTCTTTATTATTTTCTAAAATGTACAGTAATTTTAAGAGCAGTTGATACATGATATTCAAAATGTTTCATCAATTTCAGGCCCCGTTGACTATGTTTTATTGTTTGGTGGCAGGTAGGTACTTCCCCTTCAAGTACACTTAGGACTTAGTTAATTGTTTTTCTTACCATTGTTCTGGCATTAGTGCCTTAATTTCTACTTTTCATTCTAAGTTGGTACACTGGGGTAAACTTCTGTTTTACTATTTTGCATTTTATGTGCTCTCACGTTTTCATGAAACCTCTCTAAAGGATAATCTGTGTGTCACCACATGCATGACTTACATATGGAAGTATAGAGCAAAAAAATTATACTCTACCAAAGCTGTTACATCTTGTTTAACACATCAGACCAGGGACTCTTTATTCTGAGGCATTTTGGTGTCCTTCTAAAATATCCTTGAGCTCTACTTTAGCTTCTAAAACAAATAATTAAAATAAAATTACTCACATGCCCGGATACGTCTAAAAGGGAATTCTTTTGCCCACATAGGAAGAAAAAATACTAACTTTTAAGTCGTTGGCATTTGAGAAATCAACACTGGAAAGATGCTTCATTAAGTAACACAAAAATTATCAGTTGCAGTATAAAAAGTTATCCCCTGATTACTTTGCTTCAAAGCAATCACATTTGAAGAGAGAAAACACATAAACTGTATCCGTCCTTAGAATGCAAACTCACTCATCTACCAGTGCTTAGGGAAGATTGATCCCCTCCACAGACTCTCTTCCTGTGTGAAAAATGATAACAGTTTTAGTGATTCAGCAGTTCAAAAGCTGTGTAAAATAGAATATTCTTAAGACGTGTTTAAAAAGTTACTATCTGAGAATGTATGGAACTCAAGATTTGCAAAATATTTAATTACACGTATATGATAATCTATAATCCTGTTATTTATGGTGTTAGTCCATTTTCTGTTGCTATAACAAAATACCTGAGACTGGGTAATTTATAAACAACAGAAGTATATTTGGCTCATGGTTCTGGACCCTGGGAAGTCTAAGGGCAGGGTGGTGCCATTTAGGGAAGGCATTCATCTTGCATCGTTCCCTGGTGACACAGAGGGTCAAAAGAGGGTGAGGCCAAGAAAAAGAGGTGGCCCAAGAATTTGCCTTTATAACAAGCCCACTCTGGAGATAGCTACCACACTCCCATGATACCAACATTCATCCATTTAGAAAGGAAGAGCCCAGATGACTTTATCTCCTCTGATTAAGTTCTACCTCCCAACATGGTTGCATTGAGGATTAAGTTTCCAAACAGGAACTTTGGAGAACACATTCAAACCATAGCACTGATCAAGAAATACAATTTAGTAGGTTCAATCTATACCCTTTTGTAATATAGTTGACTTTAATGTGGAAAAATGATGCAGGAGGTCACAAAATGCTTCCTTAAAGAAATATACGATAGGCGGAGTCTTTCTAGGCCCCTCCTAATTATTATGTAACTGAAATGGCTAAAGTAAACTTGGCTCTGGTACTCATTACAAAATGCTAATTGAGGCTTCAGCTCAGCCCCAATTTTTTTATTGAGAAAAAAAAATAGAATTTTTTTTAGCACAGTGAAATGACTTCCTTTTATTCATTCACTACCAACAAAGAATGTTTGTCTACAACCTATATGGAAAATAATATCATACTGGGTTTTCCAAGAAAAATAAAATCAGCCTTTTCTAAAAATGAATTATATTTTGAGTTGGGTGGCTTTATGCAATAGAAGTGCTGCTTCAGATAATGACATTTCTGGCTGGTTGCCTTCTTTGATGCTCCCAGAAGTGGTTTCCATTGAGGCTATTAAATAAAAGGATTGATGCGATATGGAATTCAAGTCAGTTGGGCTCCTTGTATAAGGATTAGTGGACTCGTGGATTTGCTTTGGCATTTCATTTTACACCTCTTTTTGAAATCAACTCATGGCAGTGTGGTCAATCAATTTCCATCTGTGAACTATGCAGGGTACTTCTCCTTTGAGATACTCTGTATGTATTCTGACTAATCTATATCATTGCAAACTTTACAAAAAATAAATGAAACAAGGGCTTTAAACATAGAGGGGAAGAAGTGAAAAATTGTGTGTATAAGCAGAAGAAAATGAAATTACTGCTTCTACCATCATTACTTTCATCATTGTCATCATCAATAAAGGTATTTACTAAGTTCACATACGCACTTACCGTTTTCTGCCTCTTCTCATTATGGTTTCCCTTGAAGACATATCCATTTGAGAATCATAAAAGAAATGTGCTACATCAAGTCCAGCCTAACTCCTTTCCTTAAAAAGCAGCAGATACTGGGGGTAGGCTCCCAGTTTATGGAAAAATTCACGGGCACTCTGTCACAAAATATGTCTGACATGAAGTGGGAAATCTGTCTTATCATCAGAGAAAACACAAAATAATGAACTTAGCATATTTTCCATTGCCAAATATTCCTGTCTTTATAATTAAGGACAAACACATTTTTTGTTTTGCATTTGGTTGTGGTTTCTGAAATGAAAGTGGACCAATAAGACAAAAAACTTCTGGGGTACATGGTTTGAAAGAATCTATTTTTTTTCTGTATCGATTGTTACTAAAGAAAATTATGCTTCACGTGTGCTCAGCATCATGGACTGCTCAATAATAGACTAAGAACTAAGTCCCTTAGCAACTTGCAAACTTTGTTGGGAAGCAAGTACCCAGTCACCAAACCAGTTTACAATCAGTGATAAAATGTGTGTGTTAAGGGGTCCTGAGGATTGGGCCAGGGAAAAAGACCAAAGTCACTGACCAATAGTCAGTTTGTGGAAGGAAGTCAGATATAAACTGGACATTGAAAGTTAGGTAAGGAGTTAGGTAGGGCCTGGCAGAGATGACAGATGTAATAAGCAGTACTCCAGAATGGAGCTAGGGTAGAGAAACAGAGCCCACATGGGGGGACTGAGGTAACTGCACAGGCAGGTCATGGTTTGGGGAGTGTTGGTAGTCTAGGCTAAACAAAGAAGCCAAGGGGCTTCTGTGCAGGCCCAGTGCTGGGGGTTAAGTTCCCAGCAGCAAACTGACAAACACAGGACAAGAGCAAACATCCCAGAGCACTGTAGACAGGATCCTGGCCAGTAGTACCAATGTGAAATAGCAGAATGGTGGTTCAGCTAATACTTTTTAGATATAGTCTTTTTCACAGCTGAAGATGGGCACAGCATTGCTATGGGGGAAAAAAAATATCTACAGCTCCACTGGAATAGAGAGTGGCTTAGCTTGGACTTGTCATTATATCTGCATTGGCTCATATAAGAAGAGATCATTGTCCTCAAACCTGGGCCAGAAAAAAAGAACAATTTCTAAGGCATGATTATTTATTTATGAATTGTGCCTGTCTGAATTAAATGCGGGTTTCAGACTACTCAGGCTGTATGCACATGACAATACCTTGTAAAAACCATGTATACCCAGGTATGGGGGTCTGACATGAGAGATCGTTTCCGAAAATATCAAGCTGGGGCGGACTTGACGCCACTACATTGTGTGGATTAAAAAAATCGGAGCCAAAGGGTTTCAAAGCTTTGGGGTATGTACACAGTTATTGCATCAGGCTGGAGGCATTGGGCTCCGATGAACTTGGGAAAGGAGGCCTCCACATGGCTGGCCGAGGGTTGCTTCCCAGTCCAATTCCTGGAAAGCAGACAGGAGAGATCCTTTTGTTCTATTTTTGAGTGTTTACATTTTTCATCTCCTTTCTGGCCTTTCTCTGCCATACTGCTACTTCTGCTGCCTCAGCACAGTGGAAAGGAAGGACAGGTACACTGGAGAGTCAGAAGGAACTGTGTTCCAGCTAGCTGGTACTCGCCAGCTGTGTGACTGTAACCTTGGACATAAAATAGCACAGAGATAGATCCGCAGTGATCCGTAGTGGGAGCTGCTTCATTTCCCTATTTCCTTGCTTCCTCCTTCTCTCCCACTTCATTTGTCCTTTTCTCTATCTCCTTTTCTTTGCCTCCTTCCTCTCAGTTTTGATGATCTATTTTAAAATATTTCTTGACCACTTCCCACCTGGCAGGTCCTAAGTTTGGCACGAAGAATAAAGTGGTGCTTGAAGAGGCAGAATAATCCCTGCCCTCGTCAGCTTACTGCCTACTAGGAGAGCCATGCGTTAGTCCCAGCAGCTCGGAAGTGAATGTAAAAACTCACGTCTTTTCAGTAGAAAGCAGACATGTGCGCTGCCATGAGGGTGAAGAACAGGATTATTAATACCTATTTCTTTTTCCATTTCAATAAGTATAAACAAAAAATATGGTGGAGTAGAACTCAGAAAATTAATAGAAAATGTAAATGTTCATGTGTTGGTGGACTGACCGATTTGAAAATATGATGTTGGAAGTACCACTTGTACTATGAGATTCTTTGAATCAGAAAGTTGAATCAGAGACATCACGACCTAACAGATTTTTAGGTTTTAAAAAGTAACATTCTTTTTACTTGTTTTTTATTTATGCTTTTTTCGCTTACTACTTTTTATGAGTTGTTGTTTTGGTAGGCTTTAATAGGTTTACTCTTCCCTTGATTAATTGAGTAGTAATTTGTTTATTCCTTGGAGGTGAAAAATGTGCTTTGGAGTTCAAAGCAGTGGGTGGCCCAGAAACTCTAAGTTCAATCGCATTACAGCCACTCAATAGCAAACAGACCTTCCTCCCTCATAAGAGTCTCATCTTAAGGAACTGAGGTGAGGCAGCTTCCTGGGATACAATGCCCCCCACTGGGGGCTGAATCCTCTCCCAGGCCCTCTGGCTTGGAGAGAATGGAGAAGTCAGAGTCTTCATCTACAGAAAAGCTCTTGCCACAGAGTGATAGAAGTCAGCAGTCCCTACCAGCAGGATACATTCTTATTGAATAATAATTCTTTTCTTGCTAACCCTAGAAGGGATAGGTTCTTTGCAGGGTGCCTTGGAGTCTAGGATAAAATTAACTTTTTATTAAGGAACTATGCCTGGGAAACCTCTTTTTCTTACCCTGTCTGCCAAGGCTGGGGGATTTGAGTCCTATTGGTGTGTTTATGACACATAAACATAATCTAGTGTAACAGTTTCTCTCATTATAGTAAGTAATGATTTTAAGGACACACTTGGAGGAGAAAAATAATAGCTAACAACCAAAAAATATGCATAAGGGAATTTTGAATTAACCGATTGACAAGCATCCTAGTTAAGGACCTTCATTTTGAAAGTTGTCCCTGGTGCAGATTGCTGAGCCACAATGATCTTTGTTGTACCAGGTGGTGAGGATGGACTTTACAGGAATATACAACACACACATGCTATATCTCTTCCAACTGCCCATCACCAAACAAACAAACAACTTCTTTTGACTCCACGTCCTTCTCCAGGACCTTTTCATTTTACTCGTTTCCTTTTCAGCAACATTCCTTGAGGAATTACTATCCTGCACACCCCCTTCCATTTTCTTTCTATTGCATTCCAAGGAGAACTTCTTCCCTACCCCTTCACAAGACTGTCCCCTAAATATGAAGGTTCATTCACACTGTTTAACTAACTTGACCATTTGACACCAGTGACCCCATGCTCCTCATCAGAACTTTTTCTTTCTGCACTTGGCTTTAGGGCTCTGCATTCCCCTTCTTGTCCTCCTGTCTAACTGGCCTGTGCTCCTCAGACCCCCCATCACCTCAACCCCTTTGCACTGAGAGTGATCCAACCTTTAGCACCAGCTCCACCTCCCTGTAAGATTCACTCTCCTGCCCTTGGAGCTCATATCCAGTCACTGCCTTCCCAACATTGGTACCTGGACAGTG
>CAUYQV010189553.1:0-14044 GCA_963574575.1 Galagoides demidoff
CAAGCGAGTCTCCTGCCTCCGCCTCCCAAGTAGCTGGGACCACAGGCGCCCGCCACAACGCCTGGCCATTTTTTGGTTGCAGCCATCATTGTTGTTTGGCGGGCCCGGGCTGGGGATTTGAACCCGCCACTTTAGGTGTACGTGGCTGGCGCCTTAGCCGATTGAGCCACAGGTGCCGAGCCAGATTTCACATCTTTTATGTTTACCTGGATGAAGCTGGAACATTTTTTTCTTAAAAAAGTATCTCAAGAAAGGAAAAAGAAGTATCTAATGTACTCAGTACTACTATGGAATCAATATATAATCACCTACACGTTCATACTAATGGTAAAATATAACTATAGTCCAGAAAGTAGAAGGGAAGAGGAGAGGGGGGATGTAGGAGGAAGGAGAGCATTTGGGGTACCTCACCTAATGTGCATGATGCAGTGGTACATTTCAAAACTGTTAAGGAGAGTATAATTGTGACAGATGTGTTAATTAGTTCAGTGTTAAGTATTTCACATTGTATATTGAATCAGTGCACTGAACCCCATAAATTCATCAGTGTACACAGTTATGATTTAATAAAAGCAAAAAAAATTTTTTTAATCTACTTTAAATTTAAAAAAAAGAAGATTGTTGTTAATTGAGAAGTCGAGGGAGGAGGATTGCCTGTGTTCAGGAGTTTGAGACCAGCCTGAGCAAGAGTGAGACCTTGTCTCTACAAGAATAATAAAAATGCCATCGAACCTCCAGAGTTAACCACTTCTCTGACCTAATTTTCACAAACTGGACACGTACATATCAGTAGAGTAGCTCTCGTTCCTTATGTTGACTACCTGCATATATTCACTGGTTTGCTACAGTCCTTTGGGCAGTCAGTTTTCAGAGGTTCTACTGTATTAATCAGGCATAGTGGAACGTCAGGAGGCTGAGGCAAGCGTATCACTTGTGCCCAGGAATTTGACGTTGCAGTAAGCTATGAGGATACCACTGCACTCTATCCCAGGCAACAGAGTGAGACTCTGCCAAAAAAAAAAAAAAAAGTGTTTGTATACACACACACACACACACATATATATATATTCTTTTTTTTTTTCTGAGACAGAGCCTCAAGCTGTTGCCCTGGGTAGAGTACCATGGCATCACAGCTCACAGCAACCTCCAACTCTTGGGCTCAAGCAATTCTCCTGCCTCCGCCTCCCAAATAGCTGGGACTACAGGCACCCGCCACAACACCCAGCTATTTTTTGGTTGCAACCATCGTTGTTGTTTGGCAGGCCCGGGCTGGATTTGAACCCGCCACCTCAGGTGTATGTGGCTGGCGCCTTAGCTGCTTGAGCCACAGGCGCTGAGCCTGTATATACATATTCTTATGAGAAAAATGACTAAATATAATTTGTGTACTTATTTTATTAAAAACCATAAAGGTGAGGCCGGGCATAGTGGCTGACGCCTGTAATCCTAGCACTCTGGGAGGCGGAGGCTGGTGGATTGCTTGAGCTCAAGAGTTTGAGACCAGCCTGAGCAAGAGCGAGACCCAGTCTCTAAAAATAATCAGGCATTGTGGTAAGTGCCTGTAGTCCCAGCTACTCGGAAGGCTGAGGCAAGAGAATCACTTGAGCCCAAGAGTTTGAGGTTGTTGTGAGCTATGATGACATGACACTCAACCCCAGGGTAACTGAGTGACACTCTATCTCAGAAAAAAACAAACAAACCAAAAAACTGTATCGGTGATAGCTGAGCAAAGGTAACTAAATGTAAATCTGACATTGAAGAAAAGTCATTTCATCTGTTAATTAATAGGATGTAAACACTCCAATTTGTATAAATAATCAACACATTGAATCCTGTAATGGCATACATGTATTCATGATCTATGTACAAATGACTTAATAAAAATAAATAAAAATTAAAAAAAAGTCACTTCAAAAAAGTTAATGAACATGTACTGTGTGTTTTATTATCTTTTGAACATTTCAGAAATTCTTTAGCTACTTAAGACTTTATAAAAAGAGCAAGTTTAGAAATGAAATTTGTTCAGTTCCCAAGAGTGCTTCAGTTTCTTTTGGAAACATTTTAGATCAGGTAGCTCCAGTTTTTCTGTCTCTGCAACCCCACAGCTTTTAGGTTTCCACCTTGTGATCTTTTGTATATAGTATTTTGAGTCCAAGCCATGTCTCTCTTTCTCCTAAGCAGAACCACCACAAATAGCAGTCTCAGTGACTAAAAACTTTTTGAGGTTAAGAAGCCAGATAGGGAGAATTCCTGAGAGTGTAAGTTCCTATCTTTGAGAGTAAAACCAAAGAGCATAGTATTAAAAATATGAACTAGGGAGTCTTAGTCTAAAGAATTATGAGCTGGAGACTAGAGTTATCTGGGTGTTCTATTTTTTTTTTTTTTTTGGAGACAGCATCTCACTTGGTCACCCTCAGTAGAGTGCCATGGCATTTTGACTCAGCCTCCCAAGTAGCTGACACTACAGGTACCTGTCACAGTGCTCAGCTATTTTTTGAACAGGAGGTCCCTTGTGCTCAGGCTTTTCTCAAACCTGTGAACTCAGGCAGTCTTCTTGCCTCAACCTCCCAAATGCTAGGATTACAGGCTTGAGCCACCTCGCCTGTCTCTTTCTGGGTGTTTTTTAAAAGTACTTTATTATACCTAACTTTTCTCTCTCTCTCTTTTTGAGACAGAACCTCAAGCTCTTGCCGTGGGTAGAGTGCTGTAGCATCACAACTCACAGCAACCTCCAACTCCTGGGCTTAAGCAGTTCTCTTGCTTCAGCCTCCCATGTAGCGGGGACTACAGGAACCTGCAGCATCGCCTGGATATTTATTTATTTATTTATTTATTTATTTATTTTTGGTTGTAGTTGTCATTGTTGTTTGCCAGGCCCAGGGTGGGTTTGAACCTGCCAGCTCTGGTGTATGTGGTTGGCACCTTAGCCGCCAAGCCTCTCTCTCTTTTTATTTCAGAATTTTACAGAGGTACAAATGTTTTGGTCACATGTATTGGTTTTGTGTAGTTAGAGTCAAAGTTATAGGTATGCCCATCATCAAGACAGCATGTACTATACCCATTAGGTGTGAAATTACCCATCCCTTCCTCTCTGTCCCACCTGCTTCATTTCCATTGAGTTTTACTGTCATATATGCCCACTAATGTTGATCAGTTAGTTCCAGTTTAATAGTCAGTATATGTGTTTGTTTTTCCATTCTTATACTTCACTTAGAAGAAGAGTCTCCAGTTCCATCCATGTTGTAACAAAAGGTATTAGTTCACCATTTTTTTAATGGCTGAGTAGTGCTACATGGTATATATATATACCACATTTTATTAATCTACTCATGTGTTGGGCAGCACCAGTAGCTCAATCAGCAAGGGCACCGGCTACATATACCTAGGGTGGCAGGTTCAAACCTGGCCCAGGCCTGCTAAGCAACATGACAACTACAGCCAAAAAAAGTAGCTGGGTATTGTGGTGGGCAGCTGTAGTTCCAGCTACTTGGGAGGCTGAGGCAAGAGAGTCGCTTAAGGACAAAAGTTTGAGGTTGCTATGATGCCCTGGCACACTACCCAGGGCAATAGCTTGAGGCTCTGTCTCAAAAAAAAAAAAATAGGGCAGCTCATGTGGCTCAAAGAAGTAGGGCGCCAGCCCCATATGCTGGAGGTGGCAGGTTCAAATCTAGCCCTGGCCAAAAAAAAAAACTACTCATGTATTGATGGACACTTGGATTGATTCTGCACCTTTATGAATTGTTCTGCACAAAACATTCTATTGCATGTGTCTTTTTGATAAAAAGGCTCTTTTGCCTTTGGGTAAATACCCAGTAGTGGGATTCCTGAATCAAATGGTTATGCCGACTTTTAGTTCTTTGAGCTTTCGCCATATTATGTGGTATTTTCCACATAGGTTGTACTAGTTTGCAATCCCACCAGCAATGTTTAATTTAAGTGTTCCTTTATCTCCATATCCATGCTATCTTCTGTTGTTTGGGGTATACTCAATTCTCTGTGGAATTAAGGATGCCTTTCAGGCAAACCTGAGATTGCCACTATTTTTGTACACTGAGACTATAGCTTCTGTGCTGAAGCTACCCTGGGTAGAGTGCCATGGCATCACAGCTCATAGCAACCTCCAACTCCTGGGCTCAAGGGAGTCTCCTGCCTCTGCCTCCCAAGTAGCTGGGACCACAGGCACCCGCCACAACGCCCGGCCATTTTTTTTTTGGTTGCAGCCATCATTGTTGTTTGGTGTGGACCCGGGCTAGGGATTTGAACCCACCACCTTAGGTGTACGTGGCTGGCGCCTTAGCCGATTGAGCCACAGGTGCCGAGCCAACTTACGGTGTTTTATTTCGTAAAAATAAATTTTGCGTGATTCATAATTCACATTCTGTAATGATTCATTTGTACTGAATTAATTGCATTTAAAATAGAGGAAACTGGTTGGACTTAATTGGTCATATTGTAGCCATTATTTCATTGTTACCTGGGAAACTGTTCTTTTTAGCTAGAGTCTGTAAGTGATTCCCTTAGATTGGTCTTGTTCTTTAGTTCTTTTTCTTTTTCCAAACTTACAGATTTTCTCGTAGTTTAAAGAGTATCAGGTATCAGTTTGAACTATATTGTTGCCATTTTTGTAGTTCAAAATGATAGAATATTCGTAACTTTATATGGTTGAGCTTTTTTTTTTTTTTAGAGACAAAGTCTCACTTGATTGCCCTTGGTAGAGTGCTGTAGCATCACAACTCACAGCAACTTCCAACTCCTGGGCTTAGGTGATTCTCCTGCCTCAGCCTCCTGAGTAGCTGGGACCACCACAACTCCCAGCTATTTTTTTTTGTTGCAGTTTGGCTAAGGCCGGGTTTGAACCTGCTACTTTCTGTGTATGGGGCTGGCGCCCTACCCACTGAGCCACAGGCACTGCCCCTATTCTACTAATTCTTTTTTTTTTTTTTTTTTTTTGAGACAGAGCCTCAAGCTATCCCCCTGGGTAGAGTGCTATGGCATCACAGCTCGCAGTAACCTCCAACTCCTGGGCTCAAGCGAGTCTCCTGCCTCAGCCTCCCAAGTAGCTGAGACCACAGGTGCCCAGCACAACACCCGGCTATTTTTTGGTTGCAGCTGTCATTGTTGTTTTGGTGGGCCAGGCTGGATTTGAACCCGCCACCTTAGGTGTATGTGGCTGGCGCCTTAGCCACTTGAGCCACAGGCACCGAGCCAGCAATAAATTTAAGTACAGGATACATAGATAAAACTGTGAGTTTTAGGCACATAATAAATTTGTTCAGAGAGATGGTGATAATTGTTTTACACAAAATTTTCAACTGGATAGACCACTTTTCTGATCCAGTCTTTAATTTTTTTTTAATATTTTAAAATTTTTAATGACTCATTTTTTAAATACATAGACTCTACCTAGTTCTTCTTTTAAGGAATATAGCACAAAGATATTTAGGGAAATGTGTATATATATTTACATAAACATTTATTAATGGAATTATTAACTTTTTAATACAATCTGCATCAGTTTCTTTTTGGTGTCCTTTGTCTTCTATTATCCCATGTTTAATTTTGGATTCTTCTCTAACGTGTCTACTTTTCCTTTTTTCTAATCATTGCCTTTTTTTCAGCTCTCTTACTATTTCATCATTTTCTCTTGTTAGGAAACAGAACTTTACATGTTTGAATCATATAAGGAAGCTGATTGCAGTGGCTTGGTACAGAGGAACTTGTTTTCCTTCCATAATTACTTTTCTTTTATGTTGAAAAAATCATGTCCTTATGGAAAATCATGTTTGTGGGTTTGGGGGCTGTCTCTGGTATCAGGACAGTTAACAAATCACAGTGTAGGCAGTCAAGCAGAATATCAGTTTATATCAGCAATATTTTGTTGAAAGTGCTGTTGGGACAAATAAGTACTGTTCTGAGTGAGGAACATTCAGCTATTCAAACTGAAGTCCACATACAAACTTTTGAATATTCAAATGCAAATATTCAAATTAAAATTCTCATTGTCTTGGTATATATAAACTGAAAAAAATAGGAATAAGAATACTTTGCCAGAATGTATAAGGATTAAAGGTGATTGGAGTTTACTGTGACATATGATGCCAGGGCACTCTACTAGACCAGGGCAATAAAGTGAGACTCTGTCTCATAAGAAAGATGATCGTGTATTTAAATAGCACCTATGGGTAATTAAAAAAAAAAAAGGCAATTATGTAAAAGGTTTAAAATAGTCTCAAACACAGAACAGCTGCTTAATACATTAAGTCATCCCTGAAAATTTTATTCTTAATTAGTTGTGTTGTATTAATGTATTTATTCATTCATATTCTTCTACAAATATAAATCCAAGTTGAATCCTGAACTGCTGGCCAACATTAAACTGTTTTTATATTATTGTTTGTTAACTATTTTGTTTTATTTTACAGGCAACAATTGGCATTGACTTTTTATCAAAAACAATGTACTTGGAGGATCGAACAGTGAGTAATGTTTTCAGTGTGCAGTTTTTCCGCAATGCTCCAGGTTAGAAACTGTGATCAAAGTTATAATCAATGATTGTCACCATTAGGCAAAGCAGAGTTACCAAAGTTAGTTTACAGACCTAGAGAAAAACTCATAGAATGAGTAGTATCTAGCAGTTGATTTGGAAAAATAAGAAACAGCTTTTGTGGAGAATTAAAAGATAATTTTTGTGAAAAAATCAGAGCTGCTAAAGACCTTTTGAATGCCACTTTTGAGGCAGAAGTAATGTTTATTTATTTTTTGGGTTCTTCTATACTTGGAATAGTCCCTTTAAATACAATGTAAATTCTATGTTCTAGCCTACTACCCCTTGAAGACATTTCTTGTCACCTAAACAGTGAATATCTTAAATGTAATATTTTGGAATCTATACCCAAGAAATGTTATTTTATCTCCAGTGCTCTTTCATATAAGTGTGTAAGTTTCTTCTTGTGGACGTTCTCTTGTTTTAATATACAGCCATTTCTTAACATTTTAAAGCTTAGAAACTGTTTCATAGTGGTAGGGGAGTTTGATGCTGGTTTTCAGGCTTTTTTTTTTTCCTGTAGTGTAGATGTGAGAAAGTAAATAAGGAAATTCTTGGAAAAATTGCTTCTTTTTGTTATATTATACGGTATACAATGTTCTGGGGAGAAATGTAGGAAGGGGAAATAAATACAGTAGTTAAAGACCCAATTCCAAAGTGTTCTAGACCCAATTGGAAAGTGAAATGAGGTTTTTTAAAATAATCATTAATTCCTTTACTCTGATAGCCTAGGCTTATCATTGACATTTACCTTTGTTTTTAATCTTCTGTGCTCGATAATTGAACATCATCTACTTTTTGCCATTTAGAAGGCATAAAGAGGTTTTAGAGAGGGGAAAAAGAACCCATATTTCTGATTCTCTGAAATCTTTCCTAGTGGTATTTTTCAGTTGTACTTTCAGAGGAAGCAAACTTTTAATATTCTCCCTTTTGAAAAAGGAGTTTTGTGTTATTTTCATTCTTTACTTCCCTGCAACCTCTTGCATGAGTCTCCTTTCTACTTCATTCCCACTCTCCCCCTTTAAAAAACATTATTTCTTTTTTCTTTTTAGTATTAGTTTGGTTTTTTTTTTTTTTTATTTATTTTTTCCCATCCCACAGATCAGGCTGCAGCTGTGGGATACTGCGGGTCAGGAACGTTTCCGTAGCCTCATTCCCAGTTACATCCGTGATTCTGCTGCAGCCGTAGTAGTTTACGATATCACAAGTAGGTATATTGCAATGGGTTGACCTTTCTTATTTTTCTTGCTTGTTTGACTGATTTTGTTGTTAGGTACGATTGCAATTATGGGACACAGCAGGTCAAGAGCGGTTCAGGAGCTTGATTCCTAGCTACATTCGTGACTCCACTGTGGCAGTTGTTGTTTATGATATCACAAGTGAGTGGGGGGAATTATGCATTTCTAATCTTCTTTCATCCTTTAGCTTAGCTGCATGCATGTTCTTGTCTTGTGCTTGTTTTCCTTATTGGCATGTAAAAATAAGTCTTACCATAGCAAACTTTATCATATACCAGCCAGGTCAGAAATACTTGCTTTGATATCAGTGCCAATGTGCTTTATTTCTACTGTGCCAGATTTTTCACCCAAGAAATTTTCTTTAGATTCCAATTATGAATCCTCTTCAAGGCTTTCTTAGTATCCTGTTTTCCCTAAGCCATACCATAATTAAAGTTGGAGGAATGTCTAATTTCATTTAATTTGTTCTCATATTTCTCTAAAATAAAATAATCAGTATTTATGCCTCTTGCCAAGTTTTCCAATTCCTCCAAGGCTTCTGTTGAGGCTATTTAAAAGCTTCTGCTAGCCAGCTTTTCTCTGCTTTCCCCTTCCAACCATTCTCTCTCTATAGAGGAAGACAGAGAAAACGTAATGTGTAATTTTCTGTTTGTCATTTTTATTTGAATCATATCTACATTCTGTGAGTAACTTATTTACTTTGTTGCTAACAAATTACATTTTCATTTCTCTCAGAAAAAAATTTAAGTGGGAAATGAAACAAGTAGTAGTCTTTTGCTTTCCCTCAAAGACTGAATAATGCCTTTGGCCTTTAAAATGACTGTAACTTTTCCATGAAGCATTGGTGACTGACAAGAAAATGCTCTCTGATTGAAATCGTCTTTGTAAATTGGTTTATAACATACATTAAGTAATATTAAACATTATTCCATATAGTGGTTATAACTTATAGGGAAACCAGGGTTATATAGCATTTTGGACTTTTTAAAAAACATCTTGCATAGACAGACAAACTTGATTTGAGTTACTAATACTATTATTATACATTTTTGCATATCTGTTCAATCAGACCTTTTTTTGCAGTTTTTTGCAGGGGCTGGGTTTGAACCTGCCACCTCCAGCATATGGGGACGGTGCCCTGCTCCTTTGGGCCACAGGTGCCGCCCCAATCAGTTTTTAAAAAACATGTTGCGTAGATAGACAAACTTGATTTGAGTTAGTAATACTATTATTATACACTTTGCATATCTTTTCAATCAGAGGTCATATCTGATAAACAGTTTAATAAACAGTAATTGCTCTGGCAAAATTAGAAGTTAGAAAATTGCATTAAGGGACTTTATTTATTTTTTTTGATAGGTGCTGTATCTAGTCTTTCTTCCCTTGCAGCTTTACTTTGGGTTGCTACTTGTTTAAAAAAATGTATGTTCATTATCATGTGTTGACAGGTTTTGTAGCTTTAAAATGTTTGTGTTTACTTTAACCAAAACAAGTGAAACTTGGTATATTTTTCTTTAAAAATTCCACAAGTCTGGTTAAAATATTGTACATTGTTTTCTTTCACTGTTGTAAAAAGTGTTAAAGTACTTTACTTAGATTCTAATAATAGAAGAAATGAATTTTGTTACGAGTGATTCTGAAGCATTAAATTAGTAAACTTTAGGTTAAAGTGATCACAAACAGAGTAAGCAATGCAAACAGAGTGATGTTGAAAGCTTTTGAAAGGCTTTACAAATGTTCTGGATGTGCTGGGACTCATTGGCTGACATACTTTTGGAAATGCTTTCTTTGTCATGTTTGGTATGTGTAAGTGATCCAAAAAGCATTATGGCAATGTGACACCATATTATCTGCCATAGCTGTCCTTCTATTTCAAACAGTTGTTTTTTAATTTAATGGTACATCACACTCATTTGGTTATGTCCAAATTTTTTTAACAACTCTAAAAGGAATTTTGATGATTTTATTCTTATGATTTCTTTAGATTGCTGACAGTTGTAATCAGATAAAATGGAGTTACGTTGCAGGCACATTAAAAGCGGTGTACTAATGTGCCAATATCCTTCCAACTTCCAGGGCTTTTTGGAGGGGGATGTCCGTCACCAGGGGAGGCATTTTTCAGTAACACTAATCTCTCTGTCTGTCCTCCTATCCCAGATGTTAACTCATTCCAGCAAACTACAAAATGGATTGATGATGTCAGAACAGAAAGAGGAAGTGATGTTATCATCATGCTAGTAGGAAATAAAACAGATCTTGCTGACAAGAGGTATGGAGGGATTTTATGTAATATGTATTTGGTTTCTATTAAGCAACCTGTAATTTTTGTTCACTGAAAAATTACTTTGAAGGGAGACATACTAAAACCTTAAGTTTATATTCCCTTTTCTTTTGTGTGGGAACCTAAAAAAAAGAAGTAAACATTAAACCCAGTTTTTCAGGTAAAATGACTTTTATTTTTACTAACCTGTGTAAATAACTTGTGCAAAATTATTTACACATGACATTGGTAAATATTTTGCATTTATTAGGTTCCATAAGCCTGTGTAGTATTTAGATAAAGAGCAAACTGTTTTAGAAAACAAACCTTATTTTTAAAAATGATTCTTAATGATTAAATGCACATTCCTTAGTAGTCTTATAAACTTTCATTATGATTCAGTAGTGTGGCTTTTTTGTTTTAATTGTATAGTTGAGCCAGACTGTGTAGTTGAACTGAATAGCTTGATTGTGATACCTTAGTCAAATGAGCAGAGCCATATTCAAGTCACAGGATGCAAAATGTATTAACATTCACTGTAGAGCCCATTGCTTGAATATCTGCTTTGAGCATTCTTAAGCAATCTTTTGCATATTCTTTCTACTTTAAATACTCTTGACCATACTACTTAATAGTAGGAGCTTTTACTGGTTATTATTTGTTTATTCATGAGTTGGCTATTAAAATTCAGGTGATGAACTTGTAATATTAATTAAAATGTTACAGAGAAATCCAGTGTTCAAAGGCTTTTGGAGATTTTATTCTTTTTTTTTTTTTAAGAGACAGAGTCTCACTTTGTTGCCCTCAGTAGAGTGCTGTGGCATCACAGCTCACAGCAACCTCCAGCTCCTGGGCTTAGGCGATTATCTTGCCTCAGGCTCTAAGAAGCTGGGACTACAGGCACCTGTAGAGATTTTATTTTATTTTATTTCATTTATTTATTTTAGAGATAGTCTTTATCACCCTCAGTAGAGGCTGTGACGTTATAGCTCACAGCAACCTATAACTCCTGGGCTTAGATGATTCTCTTGCCTCAGCCCGAGTAGCTGGGACTACAGGTGCCCACCAGAACACCCGGCTATTTTTTTTTTTGCTGCACTTTGGCTGGGGCTGGGTTCAAACCCACCACCCTCAGTATATGGGGCTAGCGCCCTACCCACTGAGTCATAGGCACCGCCCGGCTTTTGAAGATTTTAAATCCATATCTACCCATGACACCTCAGTTAGAATTGGTAGAATAGGCTCGGCGCTGCAACCAAAAAATGGCCAGGCCTTGTGGCAGGCGCCTGTGGTCCCAGCTACTTGGGAGGCGGAGGAAGGAGACTCACTTGAGCCCAGGAGTTGGAGGTTGCTGTGAGCTGTGATGCCATGGCACTCTACCCAGGGGGATAGCTTGAGGCTCCGTCTCAAAAAAAAAAAAAAAAAAAGAATTAGTAGAATAGGGGCAGTGCCTGTGGCTCAAGGAGTAGGGTGCCGGCCCCATATGCCAGAGGTGGTGGGTTCAAACCCAGCCCCGGCAAAAACTGCAAAAAAAACCCAGAAGAATTGGTAGAATACTTGCCCCCCTCCCCCCAAAATCCTTTCTTAATTTAAAAGTAAATTCAGCATGTAATTTTTATCTTTTGTTTCTGAAAATCTTTTTGGGGCATGAATTGCTATTTATCTTCAGTATGAGAATTTGAAGATCATGTTGGTTATTCATTCTAGTAGAGAGTTCATAGGTACCTTTATTTTTAAACAGAAAAGCTATCTGAATTATTTCTCTTTATAGCCAGAATCATATACGGAGGATTTCTTTTTTGTTCCTGTTTTGTTCCTGAGACAGAATCTCACTTTGTCACCCTCTGTAGAGTGCCATGGTGTCATAAGATCATAGCAATCTCGAACTCCTGGGCTCAAGTGATCCTCTTGCCTCAGCCTTCTATGGTAACTGGTATTATAGGTGCCTGCCACAACTCCTGGCTATTTTTAGAGACAGGGGTCTCGCTGTGGCTCAGGTTGGTCTCAAACTTACAGAGCTCAAGCAATCCACCTGCCTTGGCCTCCAAAAATGCCAGGATGATAGGCAGGAGCCACCACGCCTGGCCTGAGGAGGATGTTTATAACTGTCTTTTCTTTTATTGTTTAATATTTCAGTTGAATGCACAAATGCTAGACACTTACTAAATTACATTTATAATGATTTTTTTGTTACAGTCGTATTTGTTAGTTGTTAGATGGAATTACCATCTTTCTCAGTAATTTTTGTCAGACTGTGACCTCTCAACTATTCACATTTAAAAGAATTGGAGCTTGTTCATTCCATTAAAATGATTTTCAGGCTCGGCACCTGTGGCTCAAGTGGCTAAGGCGCCAGCGGCAGGTTCGAATCCCGCCTGGGCCCGCCAGACAACAATGATGGCTGCAACCAAAAAAAAAAAAAAATGGCCAGGTGTTGTGGTGGGCACCTGTGGTCCCAGCTACTTGGGAGGTGGAGGCAGGAGACTCGCTTAAGCCCAGGAGTTGGACGTTGCTATGAGCTGTGATGCCATAGCACTCTACCCAGGGGGACAGCTTGAGGCTCTGTCTCAAAAAAAAAAATAAAATAAAATAAAATGATTTTCAAAGGAGTAAAAGATTTAAATGTGTTTCTAAAAAATACTAAAAGAAAATATTTTGGTAGTGAGAGGCCTGTTATAAGTGTGATGTGAATTCCTGAATCCATAAAGGGAAAGATACGTTTGTATATAAATGTAAAAGTCATGTTCACCTATTAAATTGACCATGATCCAAAAGATGGATAATACACAGTATTATCAAGAATTTGAATAATATGGCTCAGCATCTGTAACTCAGTGGTTAGGGCATTGGCCACATATACTGAGTCGGGCGGGTTCCAACTTGGCCCCAGCCTGCTAAACAATGAGAACTGTAACAAAAAAATAGCTGGGGCTTGGCGCCCATATCACATTGGTTACCACACCAGCCACATACATCGAGGCTGGTGGGTTCAAAACCTGTCCGGACCTGCTAAACAACAATGACAACTGCAACAAAAAAAAATAGCCAGAATAACTATTCTCTTCCCTCTGCCTCCCAAGTAGTTGGGACTATAGGTGCCTGCCACAACGCCCAGCTGTTTTCTTTTGTTGTTGTGGCTGTCATTGTTTGGCAGGCCCCAGGCCAGGTGAGCCCTGGGGTATGTGGCTGGCGTCTTAGCCACTGAGCTACAGACCCTGAGCCCTGAGAATCACTTTGTAAATATGGCTTATTAGACTCTTAAGACTCTGACTCTGACTCTGAAGGATCATGGTTCACTTTTTCCATTTGGGAAGATTTTCATCCTTCCTCTGTGTACTGGGATTCATTGAGTCTGGAGTTAGGCTCTAAGATTTTGATCCTTCCTCTACCTACTGGGATTCAGTGAGTCTGGAGTTAGGCTCTGTATTTTAAAGAATGTTTGTAGGTGAGTCTAACAACCAAACCATGACTGGGACCATTGCTATAGCTAATATTTAACCATTTTATTAATATGACTTATAATCTAGTGATTATACTCAGGATTCTAAAACCAGGAAGGATTTCTGTCTGGAATCATGCATATATAGGGTTTACAGACTAGGGATCATTTATTCAAGAAATATTTATTGAGTGTCACTTATGTTCCAAAGTCTCCTGTTGCTAGCATAGAGATAAAAAATAACAAATATTTGAGGAACTTTTTTCAATTTGGGTCATGTTCAATTTAGTGTGGCCATGAGCTATCTAAGTGAAGACGTCAGGTGACCAGTTGGATATATGAGTGGGGTTCAGAGGAACAGTCCAAGCTAGATAAAGTTGGGAATTAATCAGCACATAAATGGTATTAAAAACCAAGGGAGTGGCTCGGCGCCTATGGCTCAATAGGCTAGGGCGCCAGCCACGTACACCTAAGGTGGCAGGTTCGAATCCCCAGCCCGGGCCCGCCAAACAACAATGATGGCTGCAACCAAAAAATGGCCGGGCGTTGTGGTGGGCGCCTGT
>CAUYQV010189555.1:0-27727 GCA_963574575.1 Galagoides demidoff
ATCCTTCAGTTGGAATCCAGGCCAGCATTTGCACTGAGGACAGAAAAATGATCATAATCAATTCATATCATGTTCATGGTCTTTTACTATTAGATCCCTTTATATTCTGATACAAATATCTTTGTTGTAATGTGATTTTTGGTCTTCTGGATATATACCTAATAAAGGAATTGTAGGATCAAATGGCAGGTCTAATTTTAGTTCTCTAAGTTTTCTCCAGACGTCTTTCCAAAAGGAACGAATTAGTTTGCATTCCCACCAGCAATGTAGAAGTGTTCCCTTTTCTCCACATCCACACCAACATCTCTGGTTTTGTGATTTTGTGATATGGGCTAATCTTACTGGAGTTAGGTGATATCTCAAAGTAGTTTTGATTAACAATCAAAAGAATTAATCCTTATGTGGCATTTGAAAATTTCTAACATTATCATATATATTCTCTCATTGAAGCATTACATAATTCTAAAATTTAGCTATTACTTTCCTTAGTTAATTGATAAGAAATCTGGAAGCACAAGGGTGAAATGGAGTAAATCCAGCAGAAGAGCTAGGGATTACTGCAATTTGCAACATATAGGAAATTTCCATCTTTTTTTTTTGACAGGATTCTAATTCCACACCCAGACATACTGATGTTTGAAGAAATAGTAATCTTAACATTGATTTTTTTCCCTCCTAATAATCAATTTGTGTCATCAGATCTTTCCTTCAGCATCTCTACCAGATCCTCTATGTCTTTCTGATGATGATATATGTAGGGAAAATTGTCTCCTGATCCACATACTAAAATATTCTTACTTAAGCTGTTTTTGCATACCCTGACCTTTAGCATAAACTTGTTTTCTGCCATAGAGTTCTGAAGAGTCATGAGAATGGTATGTGAGCTGTATACATAGGAAGTTTTCTGCAGGAAGTCAGAAACTGGTCTTCAGGGGAGAAAGAGTTCATGATGTATGACAATACCAGGCCAAAAGGTTATGGTAAAGATTCTCTAGACTCCAGAGGTGACTTTATAACAGAGGCAAGGACTTGCTTAAGATCTACGGTTTTGCAAGAACTAGTCCAACTAGTCCGACTAGTTGGAGACTTATTATCTGCTGTTTTCCACATCCCTCCCTTTACTACTGATATTTTGATAAGTAATTTTCAACCATTTCTTCCTGCTTACATACAGACCCAGGTTCACTCAGTAAGACTCAATCAAAGCTCCTCAATCCTCTACGCACATACTCTGTGTAAGTCTCTTCATTCCTCATGCTGAACTAACTCCTTTAGGTATGTGATATTTACTTAACCTGGCATGTAAACTGTTTGCATACAAATATCATGACATATGTTTTCATATTCCTGAAAATGATGAGGTGTTGTGATTGGACACTGGATTTCAGTTATATTCTTAGTCTCTACCAAGTATCATAGGAAATTATTGATATAGAAAATGAATCTAAACCTGGCCAGATGATTAAGATCATATTAACTTTTATCAATAATATTTAGAGGGCTTTGAATAAAAGAACTCATAAATATCGAATGTGATGGTGGGTTAAGAAAGAACACTGAATTGTTAAAGGTAATTAATATTCAAGACTGACCGCAGTAAACACTTTATAATCTGCATCATTTATTTGAGGGTAAACGTGATGGCAGAGTTTTGTATCTATCAGAAAGATATTAAAATGGTATATGTCCTTATTATTAAATAATCAGAAACAACTGGGGGATAGGATATTTTTGGAAGTACAAAAAGAGCATTCAATATTGGAAAGGAAGCAATAAAATAACATCAATTTCATCTGAAAGGGCTCAAAAGATAAATACCTTTTCCTAAGTCCTTTTACAAGAAATGAAACCCTTGAAGTTCTTAGCACTTTAGCTTTAACCATTCACACCAACATTTTTTTAATAATCCTCAAAAATTACAATGAACTTTTTAAGACACTAGAACCCACTAAAAAGCCAGTGGTTTAAAATAAAAGTTAAATTAAATTAAATTGCCACAGTAGATTTCCCAAATTCTCCTTATCATATTTAAGTTTTTAACAAAATTACTTTCTTTGAGAAGACCCATCTTGCCACTTGTATTATTAATAGTAAGTCAAGAGGAAACGGTGCTTGCACTGTGGCCAAAGAAAATGAGATACTTAATGCTCTTAAACTGTACACTAAAAAATGATTAAAATTATAAATTTTATGTTACATATTTTCTACCACATTTTTAAAAATAAATTTAAAAAAGGAAAATGAAAAATCTGACAGGATATAAGAATTTATCACATGTAAGAACAGGGAATTAAATCATGTGACCATGTGGTCAGGAAGCCAGCAGTTTGATAAGTAGACACAACAGTGTTGATTCAAGTCTCACTTAATGACAACTAAAAGAAAATTTTGTAGAATGTGTTGAATTCCTCTCAAACAGTATTATAAGCTCTATAAATATATATTATTATTATGTACTCACAATAATCAAAAATTATTAAAAAGAAACAAGATATGCCTTAATTGTAACAGTTTATAAAATCACTTTGCCTAGTTTCAGGCCAGTATAAGCTGATATAAAATAAACAACTTGGTATTTAAAAACATATTTATGAAAAATTAATTTCATGAAAGTGAAATTGCTTAATGTTGCTATAATATTCAATTTTATAAACACAAGGTTAAGGGTTACAACAAATTTTTAAAATTTTGTTTGTTGAAAGAAAATATGTTTAAAAGAGAATTTCTAACCCAATCCATTAACTTTATTTTAATAATAACATTTTTGCTCCTAAATAATAATAAAGCATTTGTAGGAAATTCTAGTAATGTTCCTAAATTCAATGAAATAAAATAATAATAATTTGCATTTTCAGAGAAAAGATATGAAATTTGTCTATATGGTGTAAAAACTAGTTTAAAATATTCTCACCTTCCCTCAAAAAGATATACTTAATGAAAAATAGATTTATATATATTGCCATCCTAATTTTTCTCATTATTCAAAATTATTTCACATTTTTTTAATTTACATTGTTTTTATAAGAACAAGTAGCTACAAGTAAGAAATACAGGGATTTAAACTTTTTCTATTATTCTCAGGAAAATTTCTTTACATTTATTTGAGTGATGTTTAACAAATATTGATTATTTCATTTCTAATATATATATATCGGAACTTTTTTCCTTCCCAGTAGTTCATTTAGTTTTACATGGTAAATTATCCTTCTCATCAAAATAAGATTCTTGCTTTAGTTAAATGTTATTACTCCCTTTTGAATAGTTATATACATTATATTTGTTTTACAGCAAATGTGCAAATTGTTCACAGTCCATAAGGTCTAAATTTTGCTTTTGTAAGCAATTTTCATTTTATTGCATAATTTCGTGGATGATTTCCTATCATATTCTGTTGATATGATAAGGATAAATAGGTCACTGGAGAGTTTTCCCCTTTTCTAGACCAAAGAAACATAGTAGCTGCCATTTTTTTCCTCAAAATAATATAAGCATTTAATTAATTTATTTATTTACTTATTATTTATGAGACAGAGTTTCACTCTGTTGCCCTGGGAAGAATGCCATGGCATCATCATAGCTACAGCAACCTCAATCTCTTGGGCTTAGGCGAGCCCCTTGCCTCAGCCTCCCAGTAGGTATAAATAGAGGTATCCACTACTACACCTGGTTAATTTTTCTATTTTTAGTAGAGATGGGGTATTACTGTTACACAGCTACTCTTGAACTTCAGAGCTCAAGCAATCCACCATGCTGGGCCTTCCAGTTTGTTAAGATTACAGGAGTGAGCTACCACACTTAGCATTTTGTTGTGTATAAGGTTTTTAGTTAATTTCACAGTAATAAATTGTCATATACAGTATTTTTGGGTAAAAAGTATATATATATTACATTTATACTATGAAAATAGATTATATATTATATTTATATATATCTCTCAATATAATATATAAAATATTTGGTTGAACCTTGCTTAAATCTTTTATTTATGATTCTGGTCTCATCTGAAATTTTTGTACTGGTCATGTTTACCTCAATAGACGTTTTAATTTCCTTATAGGCTTTGATGTGTATATATCTAAAAACATGATTAACAGCAATGCCATCCTATATCACAGACATATTTTTTGACATATAAACACTTTTGTCTATTTTAGCTAGAATTTTCCCTTTATTCTACAGTCTCTTCAGAGAAAACAAAGTGAATGTTGATTATTTTAAAGGTATCAACAAACAAGTACAGTATTCCCCTAGAAATCTGAATACCCCAGAATTCAAGCAACCTGGAATTTGGATGAAAAATTCAAGCAAATTTTGCCAGAACTCCAAATGCTGCTTTGGAATCTGAACACGCAACATGTCATTAGTGTATTTTTGTGCATACCTTTTCCCAAAGATTGGGCCACCATACACTTTGTCATTCAGTTCATTATTGGAAGCTGCAGTGAAAGCATCTCAGGTAATTTTCACTGCTAACTTTATTTTTTTCTTGTCATTATTTTATATAATAAAAACTAAGTGTATTCATCATGAGTCCTAAAAAGTGTAGTGAGGAAAATAAGAGGAAAACTTTAGCACTACAATCAAGTGATACACGTGTGGCTGATCTTTCTATTATGTTCAGGATGCATAAATCAACCCTACGATTTTAAAAAATAAAGAAGCTATCAGAGCAGCTGATTTGGTGAAAAGGGTTAAAACACTGACCTCTAGGTCAGAAGTTTTCATCCTGTGGGTTGCAACCCCTTTGTAACAATGAAAATACATCCTGCATATCAGATATTTACATTATGATTCATAACAGTAGCAAAATCACAGCAATGAAAATAATTTTATGATTGAGGGTCAGCACAACATGAGGAACTATATTAAAGAGTCACGGCATTAGGAGGCCTTAGGAAGGTTGAGAACCACTGCCCAGAAGATTGAAAAGTATGAAAGAGATGGAAAAATTTCTCTTAGTTTGGATTAATGAAAAATGGCTATGTGGTGATGTGATTTCTGAGATGATAATTTGTGAGAAAGCGAAGGTCCTCCAGGATGATTTAGTAAAGGGCATCCCTGATATTAGTGCTTAAAATGAAGAGTTTAAAGTTAGTAGAGGGTGATTGGAGAACTTTAGGAAAAGCACTAGGATCCATAGTGTTCTGTGCATGGAGAGGTCGGCAGTTGTAATCTGGAAGCAGCAGGAAAATTTCTAAAGGACGTTAAGGAGTTTGTGAACAGTGAGAGGTATTTTTTGAACCAAGTGTTCAATTGTAATGAAACAGCCCTTTACATTTTTATATTTTTAATTTTATTAATTTTATATTTTTATTCAAATATTATTATATGTTAATATTTACCTTAAAATCCAGTGTATTTACTGTTAAAATCATTTTAAAAATTCAAGTTTGTGGCACCCAGGAATGGATTAATCTAGTTCCTATTATTTAAAGCGAAAAAACTGTACTGAAACTCGAACGTTTTGGAACTTAATGGGGTTCTGGAATGGATTAAGTTTGGATTCCAAGGTATTGCTGTATTTCTGTGTGAGGAAGCTTTCTAATTAATTAAAATGACATAATTCAAGATGGTTTTCTTCATGATATCTTCTTTTACCAAAAAGAGTTTCCCCAAATATGGTGTTTCTGCACACTAGCTACTTCTTAATATGCAGGCATTTTAATAATATTAAAGTTTATTTTTGATGTCATGTCACAGTGTATCCATTTGATATTTTATAATTTTTGTACCCTACTACCATGATTATGACAAATATTAATAACACACAGGCTAAACAAAAAGATATCTACTTTGACATTTATCACAATTTTGTGTGTATGTATATATGTCTACATAGTTATATGTCACTTAATGACATAAGTGCATACTGTTATGTGTATAATTAAGCAATTTGTCAGTGTGTAAAATCACAGAGTATACTCACACACACCTAGATGGTATAACATACTATACACCTTATCTCTATGATACGGCCTATTGCTCCTAGGCTACACACCTGGACTGTTACTGCACTGAATACTATAGGCAACTGTAACTTAGTGGTAAATGTTTATCAGTCTAAACATATCTAACCTTAGAAAGGGATAGTAAAAATATGGTCTTATAATATTATGGGAGCATCATTGCTTATGTGGTATATTGCTGCCCAAAATGTCATCATGCAAAGCATGACTGTATTTGTGACAAAAATAAGTTACAAATCTATGACTTAAAAAATTTAAAAAATTTTAACTAGTTACCCCCAATATTTGTATGATACATCCTTGATAAATTTAGGAAATATTTTCTGTTGATTGTCCATATCACTAATAATGTTTGTTTGTTTGTTTTTTTTTTTTGTTCCATTGTGGTTTAAAATATTTACTGACAGAATTAAGCATCTCATGCATACTGATCTCATTAAGAGAAACCCTAGCTCACTTGTTTCCTTCTACCTATAATATCTTGTAAATCAGTCCATTTATGTTTTAAGTTTGTAAATTTAGCCACTTCTTCTTAATACAATAATATTGGGCCTAAAAGTCTTTTTATAATAAACCTAACTCTCTTGATATTTTCGTATTTTTCTTGGGGGTGAATGATTATTACAGTTCTTAGGGTATATCTATATGCAGTAACATGCCAATCAGTGTAGCTAAGTTAATTATAATACTAGAAATTCACAGATTAAAAATAGTTGGTTTATTTTTTAGCTTAATTTGCCATTAGACAGAACTAGCTTATCACTGAATGTTAAGGCAGGCAAAGAAAATGATATAGCATCTTTGGAATACACAGATTCTTTAGCAGCCTTTAAAGAAGGTCAGTTAGTCCCTGATGAACACTTTAGTGGTGATAGTTGAGGCAAGTCATCTGGAAGTCTTTCTTGTGTTGAAAATAATCTGTTCCCTACTCCTCACTCCAATCTTTGAAACAACTCAGATTTGGGATGCTCCCTCTTCCAGTGCTTCATATAGAGTATTTAAATGCAAATATAAGTTATTTTCACTTCAGGCAAAAGTACTTCTAAGTACATGTGCTCCAGACCCCTTATACTTCTGAATGTACAATTCTGGATACACTACAGTTTGTTAATGTTCTTCTTGACAAAGTGCCATGTGTGCCCTACATGTGCATAGTCCCTTGGGTGAGTTCTGAGTGGCACAGATCTCAGTAGAACAAAATCTAACCCCATAATGGTCCTCATTAGCATTAGACTGCCTCTGTTAGAGGAGTCATGGCCTACTGCTGACTCATACAGAGCTATTACTCAGTTTAAAAACACTAATTTTCAAATGAATTGCTTTTAATGAGGTTTTCACATACTTACATAATTGATTTTAACCTCATGTACAACTTTTTATTTCAATATTGTGTTAGTTTGCATCTATCATTCCAACATACTAAAAGATGTTTTTAGAAGCTACTTCTGTCAATCAACTTTGTTGGTGAATCAACTTCTTCAAAGAAATGGTAGCAACAGAAAGCAATTAGGATATTAGCCATGATTTATTTTTATTATACCCATAGTCAGTTGAAATAATTCATGTTTTCTAGGGACTTGTTTATATGAAAATATTGTATTTCCCAGTGTTGTAGTAAATAAATGATGAGCTCATTCCATTTCAAAGATATACAAGAGGGAGAATGAGGAAAAAAATGGAAAAATTAGGAGTTGCATACATATTTATACAGATATTAACATACGAATATCATCCCTAAACATTGATCTTCTTTTGCTTATTTTTTTATTCTCTGAATATATTTTAAAAATTTATCTTTTTGTCTTTTTAACTATATTCTCCCAATTTTTACACATTTTTAGTACATAGACCCCATCCATGTTAATAGTTTAATATTTTGATACCTTTTAAGTTTTATAGCTATATGGATTTAAATATTACCTCAAATTCTAAATATCAGGTGATTTTTTTTTCTTTTGATGAGTACCTACCTTGTAACTGACTGGAAGGTCCTGGCAATCTTGAGAACACCCACTGACTTTCTTACTCAAACATTCATTTATATGGCAGTTGCTCTCATCTGAACCATCGCCACAGTCATCCTTATTGTCACAAAGACGTCCACTGGAAATGCACCTGCCATTTTTGCACATAAAAAATGAACTGTTGCATGACTGTTCTGGAAAAAGAAAATAAAACAAATTGAACATAAAGGGCATGCCATTGTTTTACACTGCAATTGTTAAAAACATTCATAAATGTGGTAACATGCCTATCAAAAAACTATAACAAAACACACACACACATATATATATATAATGCTGTATGTATTCAGTGTAATATTTTATACAGAGTACAGAAAACCAAGCGGAAATTTTACTTTCATTTCAACATTTACTGTAAATTTACCTTTACCATAAAAATTAACAATCAAAATAAATATCTATAGGAACATTAATGGAGTATTTCTGCTTTATTTGGAGAATGAATTCAAAAGTGTAACAATAGTTTGACATTTCCCAAGCCATAGGTCTCTGAGAAATTATATGTCACTAAAAATTAAAAAACTAGAATAAGCATATATTCCTAAAATATTTTCTTCCTGGAAATATAACATTGACATTTTGAAGTTAGGGAATAAAAAGGATATTTGTCATGAATAATAGTTGTTCCAAATATACCTACGGAAAGAGGTCAAGTCTACACATAACTGAATATCTTGAACATTACTCATTATCACACATGGTAAAATTAAAGCTATTAACATGTAAGCTTCATTAGAAAAAAGTAATTAGGTATGTTCGAAAAATGTAACTATGTGTTCCATATTTAAAATAATGAGGTAGTATACTGACCAAGTTTGTCTATGTGTGTGTGTGTATATACACACATATGCTCCAATGACATGTAATATATTTCTTTTTGCCAAGTATAAATAAGACAGGCTATTTATAAATAAATTTTAACTTTTATGTTTGAATGCTCAAATAGGCGTATACAGTGAAATTATCCTCATATAAGATATTATATTAAGAAAAAAAACAAAGAACTAAAAAGCCAAAAAAAGAACAAAAGGGCTTTGGTGGTGGGGAGAGGAAGGCAATGGATTTGGCAGGACTGTTGTCTAGCCCTATGACACAATTGATTAGGAGGATCCTGCATTATCAGGAGTGAGCCATGACAATGCTATGGGTTACCTTCCAGTGGTTTGGTGGGGTGAGAGGACATAGAAGAATGAAATATAAGAGATAAGAGACACAAAAAGAAAGTTTCAGAGTAGCTGGGGTAGGGAGGCTGTAGCCCTTCCTCCTGAGGCTTCTAGCTTGCAGGCCCAAGTTCCAGTCTAGCTCTGTTTATATTTTATACTGCAGTGTTTCAATCATAAATCTCATGAGGGCAAGGCAAACAATCTTGTCATGGTTCTTCCTGCACTTGCATTTCTCTAACTAAAGTATTTCTTTAACTAACTACATTAATTGTAGGGATTTACTAGTTACTTTTACTGCTTTAAGGTATTTATGATCTAAACAAACAGATTATGGAACAGCGAAAACAGTCTAGAAGCAGGAAGTTAGAGAAGACCCCAATTAGGCCACAGACACAGATCACAAATGTGTTCATTAACACTCAGAAAGCCTATGTCCAGATGGACAGACTCCTCTGGCCATACCAAGGTGACAGAAGAAAAGAGATATTTCATTTCCTTATCTGGTCTGGAGTAATTCTTGTGCTCAAGAAAGTTTAAACATTTTACATTTTCAACTCTCTAAAACTACCCTCCCAGAGCAAGCAGCCCCACCTGAGTAGAAAACCTCTGTGTCTCCCAGCAGAGGTGGGGGGCGGGGGAGGAATTCCAGCAAGACAGCTTTTGGAGTTTTAAAGGGATAGGCCTTCAGCAGCACTTTACTGAAATTACGGTTTTCCCAAACCACTTTTCTCCTATTTGTTTTTCTTTGTCTATCCTCTGTAATCATATTCCTAATTTAATTCCTAATCTATTTATAATTAATAATTGAACATTGGTTTTAAGCTTATAAAAATCATTATTGCCAATAATACAAGCACATCAAGATATGACTCTTTCATTAACCCTCCCACAAACACTGCATGGTATCATTAGAAGCATCCTATGCTTAATAATGTACATTTCCTTTCACTGAATACTAGCAAAATAATTAGTTATAGTTTTACCATTAAAACAGAACTTTGGAATAAAGTTTATAATGTTATCTATATTTTTGTACCTGCTGTTTTACACTTTGGGTTTAAAGGTGCTTCATCAGAATGGTCAGGGCAGTCAAAATCTCCATCACATTGCCACTGAGTATTTAGAACACATCGTCCATCAGCACAACTAAATTCTTCTGCACCACATGGTCGGTATCCTAGAGACAATACATAAACTTTGTGATTAATTCACATAAAACATGTTCATTAAAAACACATCCCCATAATAATATACACTTTAGTTAATGTTGGTTACCCATGCCTCCTTTGAGAAATGCTTCTCATTTCTTTCTATGACAGTGGTCACAATGGCAAGAGATATTGGAAGTAAGACAGACCCAGCAAATAAAGTTGGAACAAAGGCATTCTAATTGTTTCTAGATGAGAAAATGGGAAAACAACACTTGGTATACCATCTCTCTTTAACTTTATATATTTATATATCCCAGTGATTTTTCTTAGAATGGAGAACAAAATGAAAGTTAATAGAATTAATTTGGTTTGGTATAGAATCAAAACATATGGATGAACAAATTCTGAGCTATAATGATAATTCTCAAAAGCTACACTGTCATATTTATATTTGGGAAGCAACAGTCAACATGCAAAGAAACTGTTAAACTAAAAATATTTGAAAGTCAAGTTTTAGAGCAACAAGCACAAAAACTATCACAATGATCCTATACATTGATTGCTAATCACTAAACATTTTATTTGAATTACATAATGAACTTACCATTTGTTAATGTTCATCCATGCTTATTTGTAAATAAAACTCATTTGATTTTTCAATATTAGGTCTTAGAATGGATTTTTTTCTAAATTTGTCAACAATTAAAAGTTATTCCTATTAGAACTTTCTGATAAATCTGGGCAAATGTTCTGTTTTGCGAGGGAAAGTGTAAGACTTTTATGCCTTAAAAAGTAAAGTTTTAATGTAAAAAGTAATCTAATAATGGGTATCTAATTAAAATTCTTATTATATAGGAATGGTAAAATAAGATCTAAAATATCCCATTTCTTTAATATCTTTTCCCTGCCTCTCTTCTTTCACCAACTCCTCCTCAGTGAATAAATACATCCACCCAGATGAATAACAAGGAAAATCCATTTACATACATCTGAACAGTACATTTCTCCTCCTCCGGATAATTCCCAGTCTTGCTTCCCCTTACTTATCTCCAGTTTATTTCTGGTCAACCAAAATTTCATTTATTCAACATATACCTTCTGAAATTCCTTTTAGAGATAACAAATACTGAGTGCCAAGTATCAAATTTAAAAATATCTGAGATTTATTTTGTGTAACATTTGATGGTTTTGGCCACATTCTCTTAGAAATAGTTTCTTGGCTTACTATTCATAATCTACTCTCCTGGGCTTCTTCCCGATTTAGCTTTTGCTGTTCTCTTCTTTTCCTCTTTTTGTGTAAAATTTTCTCCTGTTTCACCCTAAACTGTTACTGGTGAGGGCCTAGCTTCAAACTTCAGCCCCTTATTTTCCTCCTTTCCTTTCTACATTGCCTGGGTGTTCTCATTCCTTAACTGTCACTTTTATACAGATGGCCACCAAATTAATATTACTTGTTCTTATAGTACTTCTAGTGTCTAGAACCAAATTTTAAAATACTCTCTATATACATGCACTTTATGTGATTGTCTGATTAACACTTCATATTCACAAGGTCCACGGTAAATTCTTTATTACATGTTACATCTCATCAACAAAACTGGATTTTAACCTCCTACATTCCAAGCTCATTAATAGCAACAACACCCACCAAACCTTCCAAGCTGAAAATTCTGTTTTATCCTACAGACCCAATTATAAATGAAGTCTGCCACCTTCCTTTCCACCCTTCCCATGGTTTCTTTTTCCTTTATGGTTCCCTTGCTCCACACCAATATTTCTCCTATTCTGCTAAAAAGATGTTTCTAAAACATAAATTTGACTGTGACATTCCATTTTCTTGTTTTAAAGGTATCCTGGCCTCTAAGAGGGAAAATAATTAAATACAATTCTATAATTGTATAAAAGTATTTTAGACTTTTTCAAATCTGGCTGAAACTTAAGTTTTTAACTTCAACTTACCTCACAGAATACTAATTGCTATTGCCTAAGCAAGTCAATGCACAAACCTTTGTACATATACATAGAATTTACTATACACATAGTAGAATACAGGTAAAATTTACTATATGCCTAGAATTGCTCTAAGCACTTTCAAACATAAATTCATTTAATTTGCTTAACATCCCTAAGTGTTAAATGCTGTTTACTATGCATATTTTATACATGAGGAACCTGAGGTACAGGGAGATAAAGTAAATTTCCCAGAGTCACATAGCAGGTAAGTGGAAGATTTAGGATTTGATCTCAAGAGTATTTGGATCCAGGGTTTATGCTACTAACCACCATGCCATGTTTTCTAGCATCTAAATATTATTTCCTCTGATTAACATTCCTGCCTTCTATTCTTTAGTTCTGCTTTCAAGAATTCTTTTCTCAGCTGGGTGCAGTGGCTCACAGCTCTAATCCTAACAGCACTCCAGGAGGCCAAGGAAGGTGAATTACTTGAGCTCAGGAGTTCAAGACCAGTCTGAGAAAGGGCAAGACACCCATCTCTGCTAACTATAAAAAAATCAACTGAGTGCCTACAGTCCCAGCTACTCATGAGTCTGAGGCAGGAAGATTATTTGAGCTTAAGAGTTTGAGGTTCCTATGAGCTATGATGGCGCCACAGCACTCTATCAAGGGCAACAGAGTCGAACTCTGTCTCCAAACCAAAAAAAAAAGAAAGAAAGAAATTATTTTTTCAGCTCTGATCCTATGTATTATGACTCTTGTCCCAATTTGACAAATTATGTTATTATATTACATTATATGTCCACCTATGATTTCTTCAAGTGGGCCTTGTCTCATTCATTTCCACATCAACCAAATTCTGTGTCTAGTAGGAGATAGTCGATCAGATATATGTCTACTTCAGATTTATACCTTGAGTTATTATGTAGCTTTTAAAATATCACAATTAATGCAAGACTTAATGGTGAAATGATCATAAAAATTCACATGCATCGATTTCAGTGAGATTCACATCAATTGCCAGGGCAATACACATCACACAGGGAAGAGAAAGGAGGGCACTACATTTCTTGCCTTCCATAGGCATAATATCAATCTCACAGTTTTTCATTACATATATTTATTCATTCATCTTCATGTAAATATTTTATGAAATCACTAGATTCATATAACATTTAAACTTCAACTGGGCATTTTTAACCACTCATATTTAAAATGAAAGCTACATATATGTATATATATAATATGATTGTTAGGTAAATATGTATATAAATATTTATGTTGAATATTAACAAATCAGTAAATGCCTAAAAAGACAAAGATAAAATGTTAAATATCCAGTTTTTCTGATAATTCTAAACTGTATTATTTTTGATGTACTTACCACACTGTAATGACTCATCAGAGCCATCTCCACAATCGTCATCATGGTCACAAACAAATTGCTTAGGAATGCATACTTTATTACGGCACATGAAAGCATTTTCATCACATGTATTATTTGGAGCTGAGAATAATTGCAAATAACAAAATTAGATAAACACATACTTTATCTTCTCCCATATGAGGAGTTTGGAAAATACATAAAATTATACTCAATTTATACTTATTGAAGAAAAAGAAAACTTTGCTTAATGTCTAATATGTCACATAGGTTAAAAACTGCATATGTATTAGAATGCATCAATATTGAACACATATAATACAAATTTTTAGTAGTAATAAATTCATCATTTCTAGAGTGATCTAAAGTTTCAAGCCATACAGCAATTTGTAAGTTTGCTCAAGGATGAATTCAAATGTTCCTATGTTAGCTGCCTTTTGCCCAGAGAACTAGGTAAATTGTGAAGAACAAGCCTCTCCCTGCTGTGCGGGAGGCAAGGTGCCAAAGGCTTCCTGGAAAACAAAGGAAGTGCCTGGGCTGCGCTGTGCTAGGGGCTCCACTAAACCCTACAGAAAGGGGTCATCTCCAGATCTCCTGACACATCCATGGTCACCCAAAGCAGACAGCAAGAAATGGTTAAATTGGCTCGGCGCCTGTGGCTCAATCGGCTAAGGCGCCAGCCACATACACCTAAGGTGGCGGGTTCGAATCCCCAGCCCAGGACTGCCAAACAACAATGATGGCTGCAACCAAAAAATAGCCGGGCGTTGTGGCGGGCGCCTGTATTCCCAGCTACTTGGGAGGCAGAGGCAGGAGACTCGCTTGAGCCCAGAAGTTGGAGGTTGCTATGAGCTGTGATGCCATGGTACTCTACCCAGGGGGATAGCTTGAGGCGAGGCTTCGTCTCAAAAAAGAAAAAAAAAAGAAAAAGAAATGGTTACATCACAAAAGAGACAACAGATATGTTATTTTCTGTTTTGTTGCGTTTTGCTTTTCAAAGTAACCTTTCATGGAAAAGTAACCATATGAAAAAATCATCATTTTGTTGTACTGTTATTTCATCTTTTTTCTTTTTAGAAAAACAGAATGCCAATTTATTAACTCACCATGATTAAGAAAATCGTCAACTGTAAAAAAAAGAAAATCTCCCAGCTAATAACAAGATTTGTGTTTTTTTCTCTACTCAGGCCTATAGTAATGCTGGTAAACTGATAAAAATGTTTCTTCCTTGTAAAAATGGACGTGAAAGAAAATAAGTGCTGATGTTCGTAATGGAAGTGAGAAAAGAAAACCAATATGGGTAAGAAAGGTATTGGTCATTAAAAAGAAAATAAAACTCCAGGTGACTTAAAGAGTGGGGTATTGAACTAAGTAAATGTAAGATCTTTTATGTAATGAGCTCTACATATGTAAAATTTGGTATATTGACCCATAAAATGTAATATTGATGCTGTAGGAATACTGATCCATGATAGCAGTGCTCCACCAAGTGAGAAAAATGGTTGATCCAAGTGTGCAATAAACTTCAGCAAAAGTTCAAAAGAACAAAACTTGAAAACAAAACAAAACAAAACAAACTATAATAGTCGATATAAGAGGCTGGAAAAAAGCACTTACATTTTTTTCTAAAGATATTTAAAGGGTAAATACTCCGGTAGTACTGAGTGTTTGGAATAGTACAAATGACAAGAATCTTCCATATGGTATTGCTGAACACTAGGAAAGGAAAGTCACTGTAGAAAGCAGTTCTGCCACTTATATTTGCATACTTGACGGAGCTATTTACTTTCATCGTGCATTTGTTTTTTATCTATTTAATGGGGATAATAAAATTGACATGATAAATCTGTAATAAGTGCAAGATAATGTAGTGAAGCAGATCTTCTCATCATAGGTATCCAATACATTCCTAAGTGCTCTCTAAACTCCTGTCTATATTACAACTATTTTTGGAAGATTTTCTAAAACATGTCTTTGAAATATTAAGGGAATTTAATAAGATAAATAACAGAAACTATCACAATATTGGTATATAATGGGTACCTGAGGAAACCTATATGCCTTCCATTTTCCCCTTTATGTCTTAATAAGCACTTTCCTTTCCATGGAACACCTTCATTTTTCTTTGTCCAACAAGACTCAGACAGTATATGTTATTACTTTTTCTTAAAATCTTTCAGTGAGACTTCTGGGACTTTTTCATAATATTTCTATGTGATAACCTAGCATATTTTATACACATCATTCTAACACTTAAGGTACAGATATTATAATTATTCTTTCACATACCTATCTCTGCCTGCCCCCATCCTGCTCTACAAACCAAGGAATTTCAATACAGAGCAGGTAAAACAAAAGGGTTTTTTGAATTTAACTGGATATAATCTATTTTCAATGGATTATTTTGACTATATGGAGGTCACTTAGGAGCAGCATTAACAGTTAATTAGCCAGCTGCAATCAAAGTAAAACTCAGAGTTACTCAATAACTCCTCTAACTTTGAAGTATGTGACAGCTTGAATAACTAAAGTGAATTATGCCAATTCTAACATATGAATTAATCTTTAAAACACTAAGCAACAGTGACTTATTTGGCATTAACACTTTCAGGTCACTTGAGTACGATTTGCTGCATTTTACCATAATTTACTTAATAGTACCCATGTGGTCCAAAAGTGTTAATATGCCTCCCAGAGTGTTAACTTGCTACAATAGTGTCAACATATTGGGACCATCTGGATCCCAGAATTTATGCATAATCCTTTATTATGTAGCCCTCAGTGGCACCATTGACCTTTACAGACATACATATCAGTTTCAAGATCAAAGTGAATTATTTTACAACAATTGTAAGAGTTCTGTGCAAATAGGCCTGTCTCAAAGGTTCTTTTTTTGTTTTCTGCTCTAACTATCCCTGGTGTAAAAACACCCATATACATACACACTTACATTATGGCTTCTGATGCTGTTTTAAAGACAGGAAGACACACTATTGGACAGACAATTGACAGAATTCATTTTAATGAGCAGTGTTCACAGCACTATTTCTGACAAATTGCCCTATGTGACCTTCAGATTCGCATTCAAATAATCAGTCCCTTCAATCTCCTGATGATGCAAAGGAATTTTTCTAAAGGTTTGCTATTGAGTACGTACCTGAAAATTTCCTAAAGTGATCTAGAGTCAAAAACTTAGTAAATTGCTTGACTTTCACAGGTGTTCCTTTGATCCCTCAGCTTCATTCAGCTATATCTATACTATTTTTACCTGACCCAAGGGTTAATACCTGTCCATGGAATGAATCAGTATTTACTGACCTGATCAGTAGTTACCTGAATCAGAAAGCTATTTACAGAGTATCTGTAATAGGCAATTTAAAAGCCATCATGGCGGGTGGTGATGGAAGACATGACAAACACCAAACGCACCACATCCACACATACATACACTGCAGTTATAGTATCCCAAATGTGAAATGATAAATGTGTTAATCAAAATGGCTTTTAAATGGATAATTTCACTGTGCATGTTTGAAATACTCTCAACAGCAGTTAAAGGGGTTGCAGAACTACTAGGATAGCAACATTCTACCCGATTAAGTCTAATGCTACCTATGGGTTCAGGAATTGGGTAAGTAACGGAAAATGTGATATGGTAAATTTATAAAAACAAACATCCAAGGGTGCTGTAGAAGCTTTCTTTGATATACCGGCCCAGGAAAGGTTCCTACCGCAGCCAGCTGTGGAAAGTTCATCACTTCCATTTGGACAGTCCCTTTCACCATCACAAAGCCAATGTCGGGGCACACAGGCATGGGAGCCCTGGCAGCTGAACATGTCAGCAGCACAGGTTATAGCACCTGAAACCCAAAGCAAAAGTGACATTAAGACCACTGTGTGTTTGCTGGAGAACGTCTACCAGTTATATTTTCTAGTTTAATGAGGGAAAGCAGAAGAATGTTGCTTATGATGAAGAGATCATAGTTACTTGGTATGATAAAAACATTGTTTTTTGCCTTTAGTTGTCTACACATTTTTGTTGAAGAATGTATTCTTTCCAAATTGCTTCCTTAAAGCTACATGTAGAAAAAATAAGATCTGTTATCCTTACAAAATGTAGCAGAGCATAGATACTTAAAATTGTGAGTAAATTGAGATAAGGTTTCAAAAGAACTAAATCTAAAAGAATAATTGTAATAGTAGTAATTATAATGTCATTTTTATTTCTGACCCTGTGCTAAGCCCTTAACATATTAGCTCACTTGATCTTTGCAATAACTCCATTAGTAGAACTCTTAACTTCATTTTGCAGAAAAGGAAACTAAGGCTCAGAAAAGTTAAAAAGTTTCCAAAAAGTCACAAGTGGCACAGGGTCCCATATGCTAAACTGGGAGTCTAGAACCTTCTTATTCTTAAGCACCTTCTTTTCTGAACCGCTGATGTCATTATTGTTACTTTGCATTTTGTGTTGCTGAAAAGAATAAATGTATTCATGTTCACTTTGTTTTTATACACTTAACAAACAGAATCTACCCTTTCCCTATTTTGCTAATACAGTATTCTTTTAGATGCATGATGATGTTTTTCAAATGTATGTAACAAAAAACAAAATGAGTATTGACTTTGTGTGCTCTTCTGGTCACTATAGCCTTGTAGTATAGCTTGAAGTCTGGTAAAGTGAGGCCTCCTACTTTGTTCTTACTAGTAAGGTTGCACTGGGTATTTGGGGTCTTTTTTGGTTCCATATGAAGTATAGAACTATTTATTTTTCTAGATTTGTGTAAAGCGGTGTTGTTGTTTTAACTGGAATTGAATTGAATATATAAATCACTTTGAGTAGTAGTATAGCCACGTTAACAATGTTGATTCTGCCAATCCCAGGGCCTGGTGTATTTTTTCCATCTGTTTACATAATCTGCAATTTCTTTCCTCAGTGTTTCATAATGTTCCCTATAGAGATCTTTCATCAATCAGAAGAGAGAATGCATAGGTGAAATAATCCTCATATTTTCATCTGATTTTTTGGAAAACAGATAAAAATACGTACTGGGGAAAATATTACCCGTTCAATAAATGATGCTGGGAAAACTGAATAGCCACATGTAGAAGACTGAAATAAGATTTGTACTCTACCACTCACAAATATGTACTCATCATGGATAAAAGACTTAGTTAGTCCTAAGGCTTGAACTATAAGAATCCTGGAAGAAAATGTTGGAAAACCTCTTGTAGCCATCAGCCTAGGCAAAGAATTCATGAAGAAAACCCCCAAAGTAATCAGAGCAGCAACAAAAGTAAATAAATGGGACCTGATCAAGTTAAAAAGCTTGTGTACAGCCAAGGACACAATCAAAAGTCAAACAGACAAACCACAGAATGGGAGAAAATATCTGCATGCTATGTATCTCACAAAGGACCACTAAGCAGAATCTACAAAGAACTCAAGCAAATTAGCAAGAAACAACCAACCTCCATAAAAAGTGGGCTAAAGACGTGACAAGAAACTTTTCAGATTAATATATACTAATGGCCAACAAACTCATTAAGAAATGCTCAGCATCTCTAATCATTAGAGAAATACAAACCAAAACCACAATCAGATGTCCCCTAACTCCTATGAGAATGGCTCATATTAAAAAGTCCACAATCAACAGATACTGGTGTGGAATGTAGAAAGAAAGGAACTTTTATACACTGTTGTTGGAACAGCAAACTACTCTTACCACTATGGAAAATTCTTAGGAGATACCTCAAAAACTTAATGTAGATCTGCCATTTGATCCAGAAATCCCACCGCTGGGCATAGCCCAAAGGGGAAAAAAAAAGATCACTGGCACTTTAATTTTTATGGTGACATAATGCACAATCACACAATATGCAAACAACCCATGTACCCACCAATACATGAATGGATAAAGTGTGGTACATCCATACTATGGAGTACTACTCAGCCATAAAAAGGTGACCTAGTATCCTTTGTGACAATCTAGATGGAACTAGAAACCATTCTTCTGAGTCAAACATCACAAAAATGGAGAATATGCACTCAATACAATACCAAATTGGAATTACTCTATCAACACTTAAGTATATATATGGAAGTAAATCTCAATGAAAGGCAAGCTAGGGGGAAGAAGGGATAATTAAATCCACCTATTGGGTAGAGTGCACACCATCTGGGTGAAGGGCACACTTATAATTTTCACTCAATCTGTATAAAAATAAAGTATGTAAACAAAACGTGCACTCCCTAATTATCTGAAAAAAATTCAAAGGGTCATAGGTAGTTTCTCTTTTCTTTTCCTAATATGACCACAGGGTAGTCATACGTCAAATGACTCTTTATTATGCTGTTTTCCTAGTCTCTCATGCAGTTATATACACAGAATGCCTGGTTTACTTGTCAATTTGCTTTTTATATAACATACTTGTTCAGGGAATCAGTAGCATAATCACCAATCTAACTTGTTTTAATTTTTACATTCTTATGACCCAAAGTTGCCCAGAATAGATGCTAAACACCATATTTTTTAGAATTATTAACAATATTTTATTATGTTTAGGATTAAAATAAGTGACTAGATTGATGGAAAATGTTTGTTTTTAATATTTAAAGCAATGACCAATGTGTGTTAATTAAATTATAATTATCTGCTTTCTTTTTGGCCAAAGAGTTGTTAATAGAAAATGTAATACAATGTTTTCAGTATGGTTGACACCAAAGTGTCAAAATAAAACCTGCTGGTGATCTTTTCCAACATAAACATTTCTGTCCCTGACATACACTTTAGCCTTGATGAAAGAATAGCAAGTGAATATTGACAAGTCCCCAGGTAATTCAGATTTGCTCATCTGACTGAGAATAAGTGCTTTAATAGACTAGGGTTTAACAAGATATCTACTACTGGAAAAAATCAGAAAATAATATATTGAATAAATGTTTCTTTAAAATTTAATTTATTTGCTAATTATTATGTTTTAGTACCTTCTATAATAATACTCTTTCAACAGAAAATATTTTTGCATTATTTCTTTCTATGTATCTTTTTAAGCTTGCCATAAAACATTTAGTGTCATTTTTAATATTATATTTTCAATTCAATGCTTTAATTTTTGTAATATTTTTATCATTTAGCTTGACTTTTTTTACAAACTACATTTTCTCATAAGAAGTTTCAAGGCTCGGCGCCTGTGGCTCAATCGGCTAAGGTGCCAGCCACGTACACCTAAGGTGGCGGGTTCTAATCCCCAGCCCAGCCCACCAAACAACAATGATGGCTGCAACCAAAAAATGGCCGGGCGTTGTGGCAGGCGCCTGTGGTCCCAGCTACTTGGCAGGCAGAGGCAGGAGACTCGCTTAAGCTCAGGAGTTGGAGGTTGCTATGAGCTGTGATGCCATGGCACTCTACCCAGGGGGATAGCTTGAGGCTCCATCTCAAAAAAAAAAAAAAAAAAGAAGTTTCAATAAATGGAGAACTCCTTGTCTGTATTATCACTAATTTGTTCCCACGGTAGTTATACTAGAAGAGCCTTGATTTGGCAGTGGACAAGTTTAATTCTGTATGACCTTGGAAAAGATCACTGTCTAAATTTCCCTATTTTTAAAATGATAGGTATGACTACATAATTACTAAGATATTCCCAGTTATAAAATGGCATTAGGCTCTTTGAAGCTAATTTTCTGGCTCCCTTGATAGTGTTGAACATATTCTGTGTTAAGAACACGCCAAAACATTATAGTTAATTAGGAAGAAAATGGGCCAAAGAAAAAACTCATGGCTTCATTCCATAGTTGCTACTGCCATCTGGAGACATACTGCCTTCCTCAGGGAAAAGAATCCTGAGGGAAAAATCTGATGGAATTCCCCTCGATTTATTTCATGCACCTACTCAGATAATAATGTGATTGGTAAGAGTAAGTCTTATTTAATAGCAGAAACTTGAATTCTGGTAATACAACCCCCATCAATAATTATCTGAGTGACCTGAGGCAGATTTACTAATCTCTGTAAGTGTTTCTATATTTTATCTACCTTACCATGAGGTGATATGATTTTCAAAATGGGATCCTCAGTAACCTAACTCAGAATCATCACATGCTTATCAGAAATGAATGTGTTTACACACCGCATCAGAATATTTGGAGATGGAGTATGAAAGACTACTTCTGAGAAGGATGTTTTATAAATGAAAGGTTGGCAACAACTGAGATAAATTATTCTTTTTTTAATTAAATCACAGCTGTGTACATTAATGCAATCATGGAGTTGCATGATTGCCATAAAATCATGTAACCCCATGATTTTATATACATTTTGTATATGATTTTCATATACATTTTGAAATACTCTCATTAAACTGGTTAACACAGACTTCATGTCATTTTCTTAGATATTACTTCTAAGATTCCTTTCCTATGCTAAGTTATTAGGTTTATTTCATCGATGTTTGATCTAAAGTGGTATTTTTTTTTAAAAAAAACATGTTAGGACATAAAAGCAGATTGTAATTAAATAAACCCAAAGTTTTGATAGCAGGCAAACATGTCCATTATCATTTTAATCTTTTCTGTGCATATAAAGAGCATTATCAGGACACTGATATTGTGATGACCTAGACCCCTTGATTCTCTGCTGAGACCAGAGAGGGAACAAGCCCCCTACCCTTGAAAAGGAAACCTCTCCTTAGCCTTTTAGTCCCAGCCTCCTCAAGGGTGAGAGACAGCCTGAAATTAAGGAAGTATGCAGGGAAGGGTTGAGTCCTTGATGGAAAGTCCCAAGTTCTTTGGAAGCTTTCTCAACTTGTCTAAACTATGTATCCCTTATGTGACCCCCATCTTATGACTATGAGGTAAAATGTACCCTTGTTTTGAATTTTGTAACCCTTAATGTGATTTGCTTATACAAGCTAAATCAGCATGTACTCCCACCCTGAGTTGTGTAACCCTTTATGAGTTAATGTATGTACCCCTGTCTTGTGACCTTTGAATGGTGCTGAGTTGTTATGAGCTAACGCATGTACCTTGTGACCCCTGCATTATTGCTTTGCTTACTGCAGCAAAGATTGTAGTAGATAAACCCTTTAAATATACCATTGGTGGCTGCTTCTTGGCCCACCACAACAGCCCCCTATAGGTGTACCTGCAGGTGTATCAAATTATCAATAAATTCTATTAATTAATTACATCTGAAGTGAGGTCCAAATTTTTCTCTGCTGTGTGGGAGCATAACAATATATATAGAGGTTCCATATGAACACTTTAACAAATGAAGGGGACAAGAGAAACAAAACAGAAAGAGAATGGAGACAATCTCATGGATATTGTGCACATTGGCTGTATGTTAAATGACCACAATAAGTTACATGAATATATTTTTGTGCCCTTTAAAAAGTAAAGAATCAAAGAAAGAGGGAATAAAATTAAATTGCCCCTGATCACACAGTTTTATACCATGTATTTGGGAGAATTCAAACTCCATATGACTTCAAAGCCTTGCCCCTTCCATTATACTGTGTCCCCATAGAAAGTACTGAATTATCAATGAAACCAATTTAGTCTTGGGGTAAACAAAGGGGTCAAAAGCAAGATGATTTTAAAACTGGAAATATATTTATCCTATTCTAAATAGGCAATCCTTTTGTTGAAATTTAATAAAAAGTATTTAATAGCAAAGAGAAACAAAGGTGTTAAAAAGATAGGACAGTTGTTGATTAATGATATATATTTGATATGTATATTTTTTACTTACAGAGGTTTTTGATACTGATCTTTCTCTATTTAAAATTGTTTATTGTATAACTCTAATTTGTTTCAGCTATATAAATAAAAATGTAGATGTAGAGTGTTTTGAACATAAGAAAATAAATTGCCTGCTTTCAGGAATATCTTCAACATCTTCAATTCTATGTCATGTACAGAAAATGTTAGTTTAGCTTGAGTACTCCAAAATACTACCTCCATCTATATATGGCCATCAGGCCAACAACCTCTGAAATTTCAAAGAAACATTAAAAATCTTTAATTCTTTACATGTACTTTATTCTTTGACACAGGTCTGCCTTTCTATATAAAGAGAATCACAATAGCTACTAACAAAGTCTGATATAATGAGTGAAGAATATATAGCAATAGATACATATCCATATATACAAACAAATTAGACTGATAGACATATTAATAAGTTAGTGGGAATTCTGGCCAATTATAATAAATTTATGGAGATCAGCTTGCTTCCTTCTTTTATTCCTTATGAAATTTACTTAATACTTCTATTTAAAGTATTTATTAAATATTTGTGACTAATAAAATAATATTATGCTCATTTTGTACACATAGTAAGTAAACATAGACATCTGACAATGATACCTCAAATCCTATAATGCTAAATATATAGTGCTCTTTAGAAAAAATAGAAAAACTAGGAGGAGGGAACAAGATAGTGACCAAGTAACAGCTTCTTTGCAACCAGGAGTGGTGAGAGGAGGGAGAGACTACAGGAATCTCTGGCTTGTGGGCTCTGCCCAGAAACATCCCTTTGGGGATGCAGGGAGACAGTGAGAAACTTCTGGACCCCAAGAGGAGGACAAAGACAGTGGAGAAGTAGCAAATGGTTGCGTTCGTTTGGTCTAAGGCCATGGTTGCCATAGTTGTAACCAAAACAGCAGTGAGATTACAAATAGGGAAGGCCTTCCCTGTGGGCTTTTCTGTTTCTCTGGACTTGAGCCCTCAGTTGAACCACCTTGGAAGAACCTGGGTGAGAGTATGGATGACTTTATGCATTGAGCCACTGAGTCAGAAGGTAGCTAATACTGTTTGGCTGTGGGCTGCCCCCAAGCCATTGTGGGAGAACTGCCCCTACAGGCTCTTTCCTCAGGGTAGTAGAGTGAGGCTCGGGCTGGGAGACCTTGGGTGAGTGAACTAGTGACTAAGCAGCACCAAAGGTTGGGACTGAGATGCTGGGGAAGAGCAGAGCTTTCAGTCTTTGGCAGCAGGAGGGCTACCTTGCAGCCTCAACCTTCAGGGGCGTAGAGTGAGACTGGTTTTGGCACACTGAATAAGCCAGCAGTCCCTTTAGGAGACATCCCAGCAACAAGTACTTTCCTGGAAAAACTTTTGCTTAGCCAAGTTTAAAGTGTCTTTTAAGCGGGCTGAGGAGAGACTTAGGATCTCAACCCTGTGAGGTTTGAGAAAGCAGCAGAGGCCTCAAGTCTCCATCTCATACACCTGTATCAGCATTGTGATTAACATCTCATACCCTACAAGATCACCTGTTGCCCAGACAACATTCAGCAAAATATATACACTGCTTTGTTTTCTTTTTGTTTATTTGTTTTGTTAACAACATTTCAACATTTTCCCTCTAAATTTTTCTTTTCTTTTTTCTTTTCTGTCCTCATTTTTCTATTTTATTTTTTTACATATACATGTGTTTATTGGTTTCTACTTTTGCCTTCACAGAATTAAAAAAGGCTTAAAATTTAATAACAATAATAATGTTTAACATAAGGATGAAAATAAAAACCTCATAAAGAACGAATGAAGGTAAATACATTCAGAAAAGAAATCAGTCCTATTTTTCTACTTTAAATATAATTTTCCATTGTTACCTTCTTTAATGATAAGAGCTTCATTTTTGCTAGTGTTACTGTCCCTATTATTTGTTTTTTTCCCCCCAATTTTATCCTATAAGACTTTCTGTTTGTTCGTATTGGTTTAATTTATAGTATTTTTGTCTTTCCTCTCTATTTGGTGGAGGTGGGGTACCATGTCTGCTCAGGCTGGCAAAGAGCTGCTGACCTCAAGGGAACCCACCCAACCCAGCACCCCCAGAGGCTGGGGGTTTTTAAGGTTGGGTCAAAGTACCCTACTGTACACTTTTATTACTCTTGTCTCCATCTTTCTATTGTCTCTCTTCTTTTTGTCAATACTCCCTTTTACTCACCACCTCTCCTTCTTCTTTTTTTAAGTATTTTTTTCCCTTCTTCTTCTTCAACATTCTTATTCTTTTTTTTTTTTTCTTTCAGTTTTTGGCTGGGGCTGGGTTTGAACCTGCCACCTCTGGTATATGGGGTTGGTGCCCTACTCTTTTGAGTGATAGGCATAGCCCAACCTTCTCATTTTTTGTTTGCATATCAAAAGGACTTGACACCTTAGGCCAGAGGCATGGTAACTTAAAGAGCAAGAGGGAGTGAAAGGAAAATTAGGGCAAGGAAAGAGATAAAAGAATACCCTCATGAGGAAGAGTCAACAGAAAAATCCTAGCAACATGAAAAAGCAGTCCAGAGCACCGCCACCCCAAGAAACCATGGGGTAGCTCCTGCAGAGGATTCCACCTGGAAAGAAATTTTAAAAATGACAGAAGGAGAATTTAAAATACAGATGATGAAAAAAATGAAGGGTATTACTGAGAAAGTGGAAAATAACCAAAAGGAAATCCAAAAGAACAGAATAAAACAAGATATGAATGATATGAAGAATATAGAAAGGATATGAAGGAACTGAAGCAGTCAATTAGAGAACTTAAAGATGCAATAGAAAGTATCAACAACAGATTAGATCATGCAGAAGAAAGAATCTCAGAGGTAGAGGACAAAGCTCTTGAGATAACTTAGATAGTTAAAGAGGCAGAAAAGAAGAGAGAGAAAGCAGAATGTTCAACGACAGAATTATAGGACTTTATGAAGCATTCAAATATACAAGTTTTAGGTATCCCAGAAGGGGAAGAAAAATACCCCAGAGGAAATGGAACCACACTAGAGAATATTATAAATGAAAATTTCCCAAATATCACCAAGAATCTGACACACTCTTTTCAGAGGGATATCAGATCCCTGGTCGCCAGAACTCTAATAGAGCTTCTCCAAGACACATGGTGATGAACCTATCTAAAGTCAAGACAAAAGAAAAGATTTTGTAAGCTGCCAGCAATAAGCACCAATTGACCTACAGGGGCAAATCCATCAGGGTGACTGCAGACTTCTCTAATGAAACTTTTCATGCCAGAAGACAATGGCCATCTATCTTTAACCTATTTAAACAGAACAATTTCTAGCCCAGAATTCCTTTTTTTTGAGACAGAGCCTCAAACTGTTGCCCTGTGTAGAGTGCCATGGCATCACAGCTCACAGCAACCTCAGACTCCTGGGCTTAAGTGATTCTCTTGCCTCAGCCTCTGAAGTAGCTGGGACTATAGGCGTGCACCACAATGCCCAGCTAGTTTTTGTTGTTGTTGTATTTGTCATAGTTGGTTGGCAGGCCTGAACTGGATTCGAACCCGCCAGCCCTGGGGTATGTGGCTGGTGCCTTAGCTGCTTGAGCTACAAGCACCCAGCCTCTAGCCCAGAATTGTATATCCTGCTAAGCTATGCCTTATAATTGATGGAGAAATCAAATATCTTGCTGAAATGAAAACACTGAGGAAATTTGCCACAATAAGACCAGATCTACAGGAAATACTTCAACCTGTTCTATACACTGACCATCACAATGGGCCACCAGCAAAGTAAGCACCAGAAATTAAAGGATATAACCTAGCTTCCACAAAGATGCAAAAGATAAAACTAAGCAATGAACTTTCACTAAATAAGATAAATAAAATGCAACCACACTTATCAATAATCTCAATAAATGTTAATAGATTGCATTCCCCACTGAAGAGGCATAGATTGGTTGATTCTATTAAACAATACAAGCCTTCCATTATTGCCTGCAGAAAACACACCAAGCCTCAAAAGACAAATTAAAATTCAGAGTTAAGGTTTGAAAGACAATTTTTCAGGCAAATAGAATTCAGAAGAAAAGAGGGGTTGCAACCTTATTTTCAGATACATGTGGACTTAAAGCAACTTAAAGACAAAAAAGACAAAAATGGACACTTCATATTGGTCATAATTTTCTCTATAGTAGTCCTTCACCTCTTTTGTTAGGTAAATTCCTAGGTATTTCAATTAGCCTCTCATTTTGACTATCATTGTCATATACAAAGGCTACTGACTTGTGGACATTGATTTTATATCCTGAGACATTACTGTATTTTTTGGTGACTTCCAGGAGTCTTGTGGTTGAATCTTGGGGGTTCTCTAAGTA
>CAUYQV010189559.1:0-21146 GCA_963574575.1 Galagoides demidoff
GGGTAGAGTGCCATGGCATCACAGCTCATAGCAACCTCCAACTCCTGGGCTCAAGCGAGTCTCCTGCCTCCGCCTCCCAAGTAGCTGGGACCACAGGCGCCCGCCACAACGCCCGGCCATTTTTTTTTTTTTGGTTGCAGCCGTCATTGTTGTTTGGCGGGCCGGGCTGGGGATTCGAACCCACCACCTTAGGTGTACGTGGCTGGCGCCTTAGCCTATTGAGCCACAGGCGCCGAGCCAAGAGCTGAGTTTTGTCCGTACAACTCTATAGGGAGACAACAATTGAAAGCTGGGCCTGGTTCCTCCTGACCTTTGTCCTATATGTCTTTTCTTTTTTCTGATTTTATTCTATACCCATTCATTGTAATAAACCATGACCCTGAATATAACAGCTTTTCTAAGTTCTCTGAGTCCTGATTACTGAATTTGAAGATGGCCTTGGGTTCCTCTAGCACAATAGATACAGTAGTAATTACAGGGTAATTTATTTCTCTGGATACTGGCATTAGAAAGGAATAAAGTCTATTTAATGAGCTAAGTATGGATGATTAAGATGATAGAGAAAGGACAATGGAATACACTTAAAGAAAATAGAAGGAAATAATAACAACTAAAGCAGAAATTAACAAACAAAAGTCCACAAAGATATAGCAGAGAGGATCCACAAAAGCAAAGTTCATTTCTTTGGAGGAAAAAACCCAATAAAATAGAGGACTTCTGACATAACTGAGAGAGGGAAAGGGAAAATAGCAATACCTATGTTAGGAACAAAGATAGGACAGCTGGGAAGAGACTACTGAAGACAAGTTTAGTCAATAAACTTGAGAATGTAGATGACAGTGATAATTTTCTGGAAAAATATTTCTTACTCAGTTGACTGAAGACGAAATAGAAAACCTGATAGACCTATACCCATAATGAAAATTAAATGAATGGCTAAATATTTATTTATTAAAAAATCCAAAAGGCCTATGAGTTCAAGAAACAAAAATCTTATACAACAACCTTATACTATGTACAAACTATTTTATGCAGGAAAGATAGCTTTCATGCTCCCAATTTTTTTTTGATGCTAGTATAATCTTAAAACTAGAAAAAAATAGTGTAAGAAATGAGAATTATAGGCTAATACAGAGCTCAAAAATCCCAAATAAAACACTAGCAAACTGAATCCAGCATCTCTCAAGCCCAATCAGCTGAACAAATATCAGCGGTTTATACCAGGAGTGTCTGTTTTGCCAATATTAACTAATTTAATCCTGATAAACCATTTTAATATTGGTATTATTGTTATCATTATTTTACGATGAGGAAACTAAAGCATAGAGAGTTTAAATAATTTGCATAGGATCACATCTGGTTAGTGTCAGGGCTTGGACTTAAATGTAAACTGTCTGAATCTTACCTCAGGCTATTTATTATCACAGTATGCTGCCTCTCGAGGACGATCTAGGTAATATGAGAGTGTAACATATCTTCTGAATGCTGAATCAATGTACAAAAAAAGTGTTTCATTCCTATATATCAGCAACAACCATCCACAAAACAATTTCTGATAAGATAATTTTTAAAGTAACAATACAATCTTTGTGGAGTCACAAAGATGTCACTTCTTTTCAAAATTAATTCATGAACTTGATGTGATTTCAATAAAAATTTCAAGACCTTTTTACAGTATTGGACAAGCTGATCTTACAATTCATAAGAAAGAACATAACCAGGCATGATGGCTCACACCTGTAATTCCAGCACTCTGGAAGACCAGAGGCCAGTGGATCGTGTCAGTGCACAAGTTCAAGACCAGCCTGAGCAAGAGTGAGATCCCCATCTCAAAAATATAGCCAGGTATTGTGGTGGGCACCTGTAGTCCCAGCTACTTGAGAGGCTGAGGCAAAGGATCTCTTGAGTCGAAGAGTTTGAGGTTGCTGTGAGCTATGACATCATGGCACTCTACCACGGGCAAGAAAGTGAGACTCTGTAAAAAAAAAAAAAAAGAAGAAGAAAGAACATAGATTTAAAAACACCAAATTGGGAGACCAATTCTACCAAATTTAAATAATTATTGAAAAGTTAAGTTAAGCAGTGTAGTATTGGTGCAGAGATAGATGAGTTAGTTAATAAAATGAATCAGGGAGCCTAGACAGTACCCACCAAATATATGAAAATATACATAGTATATGGCAGATATGGCATCAGAATTAACTGGTGAAAGACTGGAGAATTCTAATGCAGGATATTGGAATTTTTGTTTATTCATTCTACGACATTAAAAAAAAATACAGTATTTGGTCTTTGTCCTCAGTTCCTAACACATAGCTCCTAAAAACCCTTAGAGTCTTCAAAGTAGTGAGATTGTGTTAATCACCAATGGCCATTGGTGGTCATTAACAGTGAGGACCCAACTGGAGTCTGCAGGCTTAGGGCAATGGGTCTCTTTATTTGAAGCTTGTCATCTAAAACTTCCACTTCACTGGAAGTCAGGGCCTAAATTAGCCTGTCACTTGCCTTGGGTTACCAGAACAAGTTTCAGCTTTCTAGGGGAAGCCAAGTAGCAATTAAGGGACTGGTAGCCACTATCTAAAAACTCAGGATGTGTTCTTTCTCTTGGGACCTTGGATGGGCAAATTATCATGCAAGTTTAAGGAGAGGCCATTGCAATGATTCAGCATGGGAGGAAGTTTGAGTTAGTAAGAACTGGAGGGATAATTTCTCTTCTGTGAGCTAGCTCAGAAGCAGAAGACAGGGATGGAGAACCTCCTGGGTACTGTGAAGAATAATTTGGATGTAAGTGAGAGAATACAATTCAACTGGCCTGAACACAAAAAGGAATATATTGACTCATGCAAATGAAAATTCTGGTTATTGACTGGCTTAGGCAGTGGCATAAGGCTCCACTGGCATCATCAGGATTCAGTATCTCTCCATTTCTTGGCTCTTGTCTTCTGTGCTGGCTTCATTGTCAGGCTTTATATGGTATAAGACGATTGTCAGAAAGTCAGGACAATATTCTACCAGGTTCAATTGCTGGTGAAAACATGTTACTTCACTCACAAGAGTCCTTGCATACGTCTCATTGTGCCATACCAGCTCCGGTTGAATTAGAGGAATGGAAGATTCCCTTCGCTAGCCCCTTGTCACATATAGACCCTGTAGCAGTGTAGTTGGAAAAGATTATAATATTTACTCATTGACTAAGACTGAAGAATGAATATAATTCTTGGGGACAAAAGACATACTATTTCTAGAAGGGAAAATAAATGCTGGATGTCAAAATAAAAACAAAATACATGTCCACTCATGCTTCTCTCATGGTCTCACTCATGTCTTCTGTTCCAGAGCCATTCCATTGCTTGTTCAGGTTCTCAAGCTTAGATTGAAGTGTAAATGCAAATTCTGTGGAGGTCCTGCAGGGTGGAAGTGGAGGATCCCCCTGGGAGGGGGGTTGGGGGGAAGACACCTGTCAGGATGTGTCACAGAGCAGGGATCTTAAAGAGAATGAAAATGTCCCATATATCCCAATACCCAATAACCTAAGCTGTAAATTAATTGACCTTCTCATCACATAGCCCAACTCTATTCTAACTCAGTTACAGATACTCCCAGACCTTATTACCCAGAACACCTCTGTCCGTCTGCCATTCCACTTCTTGATCTCAATCCTTAGTCCTTCCAGCTGATCTCAGTCTTCAACCTATCAATCTTCCCACTTCTGTCCTGCCTGTCAGCAAGTAGCTTCTTCATTTTCTCCCTCTCTGTAGCTTTGGTGGCCTGTCATTTATCTGACATTTAAATACCTCTGCCCCATTGCTTTTTCATCATTTCTGTCAGGCAAAATATCAACCCTTTCTCTTCCGGAACTTAGGAAAGGGCACAGCCTCATTAAATTGAATCTCATTCATGAGCATACTGATGCTACCATAAACTAACTTTTGGTCACAACTAATGGTCACCTCCATGACCAGGTGAAAGACACTTTTAAATTTACTTCATTTATTCCAAATGTATTAATAGGACGTGCCTGCCATGTGTTAGGCACTGTACTTAAGACCAAGAAAGCTTCCGGAGGTGGAGCTTAAGTGAAGGTCTTAGTCAACCGTCTCTTAGATCCTACTGGAGACTATTTCAAACCTTCTCCACTATCCTCAAACATTTCTGCTCCCTCAACAGATGGGCTAGAGTGCTACTTCACAGTAAAACTAGAAGCCACCACATGGGAACTTTTCGTCATCCAACATTCAAGGAGACCTGCCTCCTCCCTTCTTTCCTGCCTCTGAGAGATCTTCCTTCTCCCTTCCCGTCATTTCTTCCAGCAGTTTTTACATACTTTTAAGTATGACTTAAAGCTTGTGATCTGTCTTCTCTAACGCCAGGGATCCTGCCCATCCTGCTCACTGCTCTCTCCCCAGCTGAGCCGGCCATGGGTAATCAATGACCTTGGGTGAGAATGAACTCAGGCCGCTCCCCCGGAGCTCAAGGAGGAGGCCCCGCCCAGCGTGCTCTGGGGGCGGGGCCAACGCTGGGACGGCGCCTGACGCGAGCCCTCCTCAGGCTTCAGGGTGACGGTTTCCGAGGATTTCGCTTGAGGAAACCCAATTCCACCGCCTACGCTGGAGACGCATCCGGGCAGATGTGGGTCAGGCGGGACTTCTGGATGCCCGAGGGACCCTACAGCCTGCACGGGGGTGTGAGAAGCTTTCTCTGCTGCCCTTCAATCCTGGGGGTGGGGGCGCAAGGCCCAGGGGCGGCCTCGGAGCCCTCCAGGCCCTTATGCCTCCTCAAAGGATGCTCGGAGGCCTGTGCGGGAACTGAGACCCCGAGGGTTGGAACTCTTGCTGCAAATCCATGGACACAGAGATAACAAGATAGTGATAATATGACCACTTGCTTTTGATCCTTCCGTAGGTACAGGTACCGGCTCTGGGGGCTTGGGCGAGTAACAGAGCCTGAGGCCAGGATTGCCTCTGTTCCAGGGGCTCTATTAATACCTACCTAAAAGATGTGGGATGAGACATAGAACGAATAAGAAAGGTGGGTTAGCCAGCGCCGGAATTGGGGATCTGTGACTTTGTAGCAGTTGCTGCAGAGCCTCAGGGAACAACTTTATGCTGCCCAAGAGCCTTTTATCCGAAGAACAGTAAGCCCTCAAGGCTTCAGCCCGCCCCTGCCACCCCCATTGAGGGATTAATATCCCAAATTCCCTCTCTTTGCAGGACCCACATCCAGAACGTGGAGGAGGCCCATAGTCCTGCTGGCACTTGCTTCCAGAAGAGTTGAGCCAAGACATGAAGACCCCTTTTGTTTTCTGTGAGACAAGCAGGTAAAGCATGTGGGAACTGAGTTAAAGAACACAGATGAGGTCACTTGCCATGTCCTGTAAGACTCCATGACTGCGTCTCCCCAGGCCATGATGACACCTCCAGCAGGCAGGACTGGAGAGCAGGCTGGGGCTAGGGAAGAAAACCAGAGGTCATTGCCTTGAAAATCTCAAGATAGATACCTCGTGCATTTGAGGGCCTACCATGTGTCAGACACAAAGTTAGACAGGAACCGTACCTGTATTCATCTCTCCTGGAGGGGGAAGGAAATGAGGGTTTTTACAAAAGTTTTATCGGAATTTATTTCAGATATTATTCGATTCACCCTTTTAAAGGACACAGTTCAACGGATTTTAATTATATTTACAGCGTTGAGCAGCTATTACTTTATAAATATATCCTCACTTTCTGATTGTATGACTTTCCATCACCCCCAAAAGAAATGCTATGCTCATTACTAATCATTCCCTAATTCTCTTCCTCACCCTCCACCTGAAGCCAAGACAACCACTAATCTACTTTCTACCTCTGTGGATATTCCTATTTTGGACTTTCATATAAACAGAGTCCTACAATTTGTTATCATTTATGCATCTCTTCTTTCATGTAGCATGATGTTTTCAAGGTTTGTCCAACTTGTAGCAGAGGTCAGTACTTCATTCCCTTTTACTGCTGCATAGTATTTCATTGTGTTGATATACCAAATTTTAATTTTTTAAATTTTATATATTTATTGCTTTATTGAGACATAATTTTTGTACATATTTATGTGGTGTGTGTGAAGTTTTGTTATATGCATAGAATATATAATGATTAAATGAGGGTATTTAGGGTATCCATCACCTTGTGTATTTATCATTTCTATGTATTGGGAACATTTCAAGTCGTTTCTTGTAGCTATTCTGAAAGATACAGTACATCATTGTTAACTATATTCATCCCACTCCAGTGTCAAGCATTAGAACTTATTTCTTCTATCTAACCATATGTTCATATCCATTAACCAACCTTTCTTCATTCCTACTTCCCCAAATGCACCCTGCCCAGCCTTAGCACCTATCATTCTTCTATTTCCATAAGATCAAGTTTTTTGCTCTCCTATATGATTGAGTACATGTGGTTTTTTGTCTTTTTGAGCCTGATCTACTTCACTTAATGACCTCCAGTTCCCTGCATGTTGCTGCAAATGACAGGATTTTATTTAATTTATTTATTCATTTTTTTTGAGACATGGTCTCACTATGTCTCCCTAGGTAGAATGCCGTGGCATCACAGCTCACAGCAACCTCAAACTCTTAAGGCTTAAGCAATTCTCTTGCCTCAGCCTTTCAATTAGTTGGGACTACAGGTGCCCACCACAACACCTGGTTATTTTTTGGTTGCAGTTGTCATTGTTGCTGGGCTGGGATTGAACCTGCCAGCTTTGGTGGTGTATGTGGCCAGTGCCCTACTCACTGAGCTACAGGTACCAAGCCAGGATTTTATTTTTTCATGGCCAAATTCCCTCCCTCCCCCCTCCTTCCTTCCTTCCTTCCTTCCTTCCTTCCTTCCTTTGAGTCTCACTCTGTCACTCTGGGTAGAATGCTGTGGCATCACAGCCCAAGGCAAGCTCAAACTCTTGGGCTCAAGCAATCCTTTTGCTTCAGCCTCCAAAGTAGCTGGGATTGCTGACTCCTGCCACAATGGTTGATTATTTTTTTCCATTTTTAATAGAGATGGGGACTTGCTCTTGCTCAGGGTGGCCTCACACTCCTGAGCTCAAGCAGTCCACCTGCCTCAGCCTCCCAGATTGCTAGGATTACAGCATGAGCCACTGCAGCTAGCCCATATTTTCTTTATCCGTTTGTCTGGGGATGGAGACTTAGGTTGATTCTATATTTTGCTGTTGTAAATAGTGCTGTAGTAAACATGGGGTGCAGATAAACAGATTTCCTTTTCTTTGTATAAGTATCCTGTAGTGGGATTGCTGGATCATGTAGTAGTTCTATTTTTTTTTTTTTTTGAGACAGAGTCTCAAGTTGTAGCCCTGAGTAGCGTGCTGTGGCATCACAGCTCACAGCATCCTCCACCTCTTGGGCTTAAGCAATTCTCTTGCCTCTGCCTCCCAAGTACAGGCACTCACCACAAGGCCCAGCTATTTTTTGGTTGGAGGTGCCATTGTTGTTTGGCAGAACCCACCAGCTCTGGTGTATGTGGCCGTCACCCTAGCCACTGGAGTTATAGGTGCTGAGCCTATTTTTAGTTTTTGACAGATCTCCAAAATGTTTTCCATAGTGGCAGTACTAATTTACATTTCTACCCTTACTGTAAAAGAGACCCTTTTTCTCCATATCCTCACTGCCTATTTTTTTTTCTGTCTTTTAAATAATAGATGTTCTAACTGAAATAAAATGACATCTTGATATCTCATTGTGGTTTGATTTGGGTTTCACTGAGTATTAGTTATGTTGCACATTTTTTCATATGCCTGTTGGTTATTTGTGGTTTTATTTTTATGAGAAATGACTTTTAATATGCAAAGAATAAGAAAGCTTTCCATCCACTAACCTATTGTGAAGAATTTTTTTTGTGTGTGTGACAGAGTCTCACTTTCTTGCCCCCAGTAAAGTTCTGTGACATCATAGCTCACAGCAATCTCAAACTCAAGTGATGATTGGGCTCAAGTAATCATCTTGCCTCAGCCTCCCAAGTCGCTGGGACTACAGGCACCCACCACAACGCCTGGCTATTTTTTTAGAAACAGATCTCACTCTTGCTCAGGCTGGTCTCAAACTCCTGAGCTCAAGCAATCCACACTCCTTGGCCTCCCAGAGTGCTAGGATTACAGGCTGAGCCACCGTGCCCAGCCTTCCTTTCTGTTTTTGAATGGTATGCCTTTCGTTTGTTTTGCCTGATTGCTCAGCCTAGGATGATATTGAATAGGAGTGGTGAAAGAGGGCATCCTTGTCAAATATTGGTCCTTAAAGGAAAGATTATATTTTTCCCATTATGATGTTAGCTGTGGGTTTGTCATATATGGCCTTTGTTATATTGAGGTATGGTCCTTGCTTGCCTAGTTTGTTGCAAGTTTCTATCACAGAGGGAGGTTGCTTTTTTTTTTTTTTTGAGACAGAGTCTCACTATTTGCCATCCGTAGAGCACTGTGACATCACAGCTCACAGTAACCTCCAACTCTTGGGCTTAAGCGATTCTCTTGCCTCAGCCTCCCAGGTAGGTGGGACTGCAGGTGCCTGCCACAATGCCCAGCTATTTTTTTGTTACAGTTGTCATTGTTGTTTAGCTGGCCTAGGCTGGGTTCAAACCCACCAGGTATGTGGCCGGTGCCGTAACACTGTGCTACGGGTGCCAAGCCAGGATGTTGAATTTTATCAAATGCTTTTTTGTGTCTCTTGAGATGATCATGTGGTTTATGTCTTTAATCCTGTTGTTGTGATGTATTACATATATGGATTTGTATATTTCTAGCCATTCTTAAATCCCTGGGATGAATCCCACTTGACCACTAGTATATCTTTTTGATATACTAGTGAATTGGGGTTGCTAATATTTTGTTGAGAACTTGTGTTTCTATGATCATCAGGGTATTGGCCTATAATTTTCTTTTTTTGTTGTGTCCTTATCTGGTTTTGGTGTCAGTATGTAAAGTCTAGTTACTAACCCTGTGGAGTGGGTTAGGGTAGAATTCCCTCCTCTAATTTTTTGGAGTGGTTTGAGGAGAATTGATATTAGTTCTTTGGAATGTTGTAGAATTCAGCAGTAAAGCCATTGGTCCTGGGCTTTTCTTTGTCGGGAGACATTCTATTACTATTTCAATCTCATTACTCATGGTCTGTCCAAGTTTTATATTTTTTGCCTGATACACATATGCATACAGCTAACCCTGCTTTTAAAGGCTTCCATTCACATAGAATATCTTTCAGTATATGCAAGTCCTTTCCAGTGAAAGGAGTCTCTTGTAGACAGCATATAGTTGTGTCTTTTTAGTCATTCAATCACTGTCTTTTAATTGGATAATTTAATCAATTTACATTCTAGGTACCGGTAATTACTGAGAGGTAAAGATTTGCTACTGCACTAGTGTTCCTAATTTCCTAGTTGTTTTGTAGAATACCTGTTTCTTTTTCTTTGTCTTCCTTTGTGGTTAAATTTTTTTTCTATCAGAATGTTTCGAAATCTTGCTTTTATTTTGCAGTGCCTCTATTAAAGGATTTTGCTTTTTGTGATTACAATGGAGTTTACAAAGTATACCTTATACACATAACAAGATACTTTGAACTGATAACAACTTAATTTCAATGCAAAAAAAGGGGAAGAAAATCCTATTGTACTTTTTAACTTCATTACTTCCCTGCATTTTATGTGTTTGACATCATAATTTATATTTTTTATATTGTTTAGCCTGTAACACATTATTACAATTGTTATTTTTAATTTATTTTGCCTTTTAAATCTTTCCACAATGGATATAAGTGGTTTTTATTCCATGACCACCATTTTAGAGTATTAAGAATTTACTGGATATTTCTTTCTTTTTTTTTTTTTTATTTTAAAGAGGGTTATTCTGAGCCAGATATGTGTGACTGACTGGGAGCACATGGCCTTCAAGTACATGGTCCTGAGAAAATGTGCCACGGGTAGCTAGGTTACAGTTTGGTTTTATACATTCTTGGAGACAGGAATCACACATAAGACCCTAAGTTAATATGGAGAGCATATATTGATTTGGCCTGAGAAGGTGGGATATCTCAAAGTAGGAGGCTAATAGCTTTTAGGTGAGTTTAAAGATTGTATGACTTATGCTTGGTTAAAGAAATGAAGCTTTGTCTAAAGGCCTGGATAGTTTTAACCTAAGTAAGGATATCTATCTGTTAATCAGAGATAAGCTGCCAGATAATTACTAAAACTCAAGTAATCTGTTAAGTAAATTGATGGCCTATAGTTGTTCAAGCTTTTCCTTGTGTAGTATTAGGCCTGTTAATTATTTAGCATCTCACTGTTGCAAAAGCTATCTTCCAATATGGGTGGGGGCTGGTAAGACATGCCTGACCTCCCTTCTCATGGGCAGAAACTCAGCTTTTGGGTTTTCTGGGGTTCCCTTAGACATGAAAGGGTCCATACAATCAGCTGAGGGGCTTATATTCCATTTTAGTTCACAGTTCTGCCTTTTGGCCAAGATCTTTTAGAGGCAGTATTGGTGGCCAGACTTTTATTGGGTCTATCCAAGTCTTTGATGGGACCATTATGACCAAAGAGGCTTAAGAGCCAAAAAGACTTACAGCAAATTCAGTGTTTCAGGTCAGACAGGAATAGAAGTGGGCAGGGAGTCATTAATCCTTCAAAACTGTGTAGGCAACATAAAAGTAAAAACCAAAATGCCAAAGGCAAGGTTAGAAAATTAATTTTCTGTAAGTATTGAGCTACTGTGGATACTTGACTATGGGTTTTATACCTTCAAATGTCTTTGTGTTGCACATTACTTTCCTGTTCTTTCAGTTTGAAGAACTCCCTTTAGCATTTCTTATAAGGCAGATTTGGTTGCAAAGATTTTTCCTCAGCTTTTTTTTTTGTGGGGGGGGGGAATGTATTCATTTCTCCTTCATAGCTGAAGATATAGTCAGATGTAGTAGCTCATGCCTGTAATCCTAGGACTTTTGGAGGCTGAGGGGAAAGATTGTTTGGCGTCAGGAAATCAAGATAAAGATAACTTTGCTGGATAAGGTTTTCTTGGTTGGAAACTATTTCCTTTCCCCAAACCCACCACCTCAGTTTTTAAGAAAAACGGTGTCCAATTTTAAGTCTCCATAGACTTGGACCAAGTTAATTCTCTTCCCTACTCTGCACCAATTTAAAGACCACCAGGATTCTGTTTGGGGTTACCATGGACACGGAGTTTTTACTCCAGTACTGGCTTGCTCTCAAGGTAAGGATATTGGGGTTAGGGTCTCTGAGCAAAGGGGTCCCATTCCATCCGCTGTTTTCTGTGTCAGCTAATGTTGCTCTGTCATCCTTACCAAGAAAATGAAAAGAATGTAAAGTTTTAGAGGAATAGGGGCAGGCGAGTAGAGGACTGGATGGAGGTTTCAGGGCCCATACGTAGAAAGATTTGCCTGTGCCCACATGGCAGGACCACTAATTAACCTTTCTGTCCCCTCCCAGTGTCTGGTTATCCTTGGGGTCTGGGGAAGAACTAGTGGATATAGGGCTAAGTAGCAGTAACTTTGTTGCTGGCCAGGAATTGGGTGAAAATTTGACTTAAGATTGGTGTTGGGAAATGAAAATTAAAAATGAATTTAAAAAGGAAAAAGCCATTATCCTGAAAGGCAGCATGAGAGGAAACTGTTAACAGGATCTTGAGTAAAGTTCACTCCCTCTGAAGCAAATTTGTACCCAAGTCGCAAGACCTGAGACTGTCTTTATACCACCATCCTCCTGCCCTGAGCTGCCCTTTGCAGCTATAGTGCCCCCAGCAAAGGCAGCCCTGCCTGCAGATAAGGAGATATGGGTCTTATTGGAAGGAGAGACTCTCAGACATCTGGCTCTGCCTTGGAACCACCCTGATTCACATGCAGATGTGCCTGGGCCAAATCTCTGGAATGTGAGTCAGGAGTCTGAGAGTACTGAGAGTGTTGGGATTTCTGCCTCACTGCACATTTCAAAGGGATGGACTTTATTGTTGTCTGTTGCTGGCCCGAAACTCAAAATCAACATTCATGCCAAAACTGGCCTATCTGTATTTCTTTAAAGAGAAGTATTTTTCCACTTCTTTTTATTTTTCTCTCCTTTCCAAGAGTTTAGGGTGTTGTGACGTGTTTGTGGCTGCCTCAGTGTTAATAACTTATTATTACTTATTAATTTGGCAATGTAGTTGGCAGTGTCTTTTCATTTTATAGTGACTTCTGGTTTCCTTTCATGACATCAATCCACTCTATCAAATAGTGAGGGGCACGTCATTTATCTCTGGTTGCCAGAATGGTGGACGTCCTGTTCAATGATGGTTAGCTGGTGTTCTACTTATTAAGTCAGCCCACTGAGATGGTGTCCACAAGGGCTTCAGTTGCCACATCTTAACACCTGAAACAACTGTTAATACCACAGTGAAGGAGGTCACAAATGGACTTTTATTAGTGAGATCAGCATGATGCTTGTTATAATTGTATGAAAATTTAAGATCTGTGAATTAGCTGAAGTGTTTTAGAGACAGTTTTAGAGAGAAGTGTTTTTCCTTGCATAAATAGAATATAAGAATATGAGTGAGGTTATAGTATAAACTTAGGTATGACACCCAAGCCTTGGTCCCTATATGGTCCTATCTCTAACCATGGGTTTGGGAGTATTTTGGCCTCTGGAATATTGGGAATATGTTGGGAATGAAACTTTCATGTAAGGTGAGATTTGGAGCACCTAAAGGGCAGATATCTTACAGGAGCTAATAAACTGTTCAGAAATGTGCTTGCTGCTTGCTATTAAACATTTTGTTAAATAAGGCTCTGTGTGCGGAACAGATTCAGAAGGAGCCCTACTTTCCTTATAACCTGGCAGCATGATTATAATGGTGTAGCTAACCTACCTCTCCCCCAAACTTCTACCGTAGTTACTCTTATCTACCAGAAAGCACTTAAGAATTGTGCATGACCAAATTAATTTAGGACAGTTCACTATACCCACCTTCCTCAGAAGGCAGTTCAGCTATTTAGTTATGCACGTACCTTGGAGGAAGTTATATCTGTGCCCTCAAATAGTTTTTCAAGGTTCAGGCTTCATGTAATAGTCTTTCTGAAAGGAGTTCAGGTAACATGTATGGATATCCAGGCCTGTTCCAAAGCAATGGATACTTACAGATGCCTTTCTTCCTGTAAAAGGCACTCTTTTGTTCTCAGTCCTAGATGGACTTCCACCAGCCGCTCTTCTAGGACATCAGAACTCCCTCCCAGAACTTGAGAGATTCCTTTTAGTGGATCCTCAGTTCAGGCCAAGGGGATTTCATAATCCAAATTTCAGCCCTTCCTCACAGACTAACTGAAAGAATAGCATAATATTAACCTATATCTGTTATTAAACTTTTGAGCTATTAATTAGAATCCAAAATAGGCTTAAGGGGAGAACTTATGCTTAAAGACACAAAGAAATACCATTAAATTTTTTTCTAAAATGTGTTCCTCACACATTTCCACTATGAGAAAGAGGTTCTTGGTTCAATAAGTTTAGGAAGCCCAGCTAACTTGGCTTTCTCCCTGAGCTTCCCTGTGCTTATCAGCAGCAGAGAAATGTGTGTAATCAGTTTCTGCAATTTATTTAAATATTTGAAGTTTAGGAAAGTGTTATAGCTAAGAGCATGGATTCTTAAGTCAGATGGATTCAAATGAGGTCTGCCTCATCCTAGGCTGGTGATAATGGGAGAGGTATTTACCCTTTCTGTGGCTCATTTCTCTACTCTGTGAAATGGACATAATAATACTATAGACCTCATAAAGTTGTTCTGAGCGTTAATTAATGAATTACTATGTGTAAATCATTTAGAATAGCACCTAGCACAAAGCTGCTCTTCTTATTGTTAATTTCTGCTAACTTTTCCCAAACTAGTATTCCATTATGTATATACTTTAGGAAATGCTGGCCTAATGAAACAGTTACTACGACCCAAGGCTGCCACAGTAGCAAACACTGGTGTGCTCATTTGAAACTTGTCTTGAAGAAAGCACTTGTGAAATTTACCAATTCATCCCTTACCTGTTGAACATTTCCTAGGCAGGTACTATTTACAAAAGTTAATTTGAAGAAAGTTTTTAGTGCAGAAAAAATCATGCTTAAAGCAGCCGTATTTATGGCAATGATGAAAAATAATGGAACTGCTAAACATTTCTACTGTCACTAGGCTGACCTAATAGAATGTCTAAAACCTACTTTTAGATACCTTTGAAGATACCTATGAAATGTGAGAGAGATGATTCAGTTTTTCAAAAACTGAAAGCAATTTGGTATAGTTTTGTGGTGTAATTTGAAATCACAAAGTGTGAGGCCTTCAGCTATGTTCTTTGTGGTCAGGAGTACCTTGGTTATTTAGAGCCTTTTGTGATTCCATATGAATCTTTGGATTGTTTTTATCTATTTCTGTGAATAATGACATTGGTATTTTCATAAGATTAGCATTGAATTTATAGATTTCCTTGGGGAGTATGGCCATTTTAACATTATTAATTTTTCCAATTTATGAACACTTCTTCTCTAAGTTTATTCCAAATGGACCTAGGTAATTCCTGCTGGCTTCTGCTGACAAATCTTTGTCATTGGATTGGGAAGTAACCTATTAAGTATATCAAAGCTTTCTATATCTTATGTAATACAAGTAATTTTTCCCAGGTTGTCTTGCTTTTTAATATATAGAAACTCATAACCTTCTTATAGTCAACTACAATAGCATTTTTCTCTATAATTAATGATGCCTTTGGGTTGTACTAAGAAAGTTCTCTTATCCTAAGATTATAAATATAGTCACCAAAGTATATTGTGTATTTTGTATTGTTACTATTCCCTATTCCCTATTAAATCTTCCCAGATTGGTGTTCCATCAGATACACACATAGGAAATGCTGGTTTAATGATATCTTTAGTATAACCCAAGGATGCTGTAAGAAAAGGCGCTGATGTGTTTGTGACATGTCTTGTCAAAGGGTTTCTTCTGATTCTTATCTTCATTCATAGAATGAGGAAAAAGGGACTACAGTCATGAACTTTCTTCTTTCCTTCCTTCCTCCCTTCCTTCCTCCTTCCATCCCTTCTTCCCTCTCTCTCTTCCTTCCTCCCTGCCTCATAACAGTGATGACAACTACAACCAAAAAATAGCCAGGTGTTGTGGCGGGCACCTGTAGTCTGGTTCTTGGGAGGCTGAGGCAATGGAATCGCTTAAGCCCAAGAGTTTGAGGTTGCTGTGAGCTGTGACGCCACAGCACTCTACCAAGGGCAACAAAATGAGACTCTTTATCAAAAAAAAAAAAAAAGAAGAGTTTGAGGTTGCAGTGGGCTATGACACTCTACCCAGGGTAACAGAGTGAGAATCTGTCGCCCCCCCCCCTCCAAAAAAAAGAAGCACCAACGCTGAAACTGTTTCTGTAATTTCTTTAGTTCCTGTCACAATTCCTCAGGATTTTACTTTTTGGGTCTTAAAATCTATCAAGAAGAAAATCCTGATTGCTTTCCAAAATATTTGACTTTATTTTCTGTATATCTTTTTAAGCCTTTGGCAGAGTTGTCGATATTTTAACAGTTCCTACTGCGAGTCCTTACAACAGTGATAATAGGTAAGTCAACTTGACTGAAATAAGTGGTAAAAGGTATTAAGAGTATCTATGGTAATGCCAGGTTTCCATTACAGACTATAAGCATCCCTATGTAATTTTCTTTCTTTTTCAAGCAAAGGGGAAAAATAAGAACAGGTCTAAAGAGGGACACATCTTACTCATAGATATTTTTGTGACCCTTAGTCACTGGCAGCCAAAACCCTGAGAAAACTGTCAGATGGACGTCTATGTGGGAGCCAAAACCCTTAGGAACCTATCAGAATGCCTATGTGGAAGCTAAGAGGGGAGAAAATCCTATTTAGAAGCAAGGATGTGGTGACAGTGGACAGGAGCAAAGAAGCCCCCAGAGCGAAGAAAGAAGCTGACAGACTGTATGTCTATTGTTCGCCCTCCAGACCTTTCTGTCATCATTTGAGGCTGGTGTTCTTAACTCAAACCCACCATAACTTTGGATGGAGCTCCTGCCTCAAGCTTGCAATTACATGATTATGTTTGAGGGGTAGGAAAGATATTTATGATTCCTAAAGAGGGTGGAGGAGGAACTTGAGAATTAGGAAATTAATGCTTTCAAATCAAAATTTTTTACTACCTGCATACTCCCTAGCTCTTATTTATTTTGAATGATAAATAGGTTGGTGAAGTACTTGTAATTATACTACTATGTTTAAATATGAACACACCGGATGATTTTATTAACTATTTTAGATTACATGAAATACTTAAAAGTGTTTATGTCTGACATAAGATCAGAAAGGGTTAAGTGGGAAAGAGCACTGGTTACCTACAAACCTAACTTGAATTTGGAGGAAATTTAAGTGCAATATCCTGTTATACATGATGATTAGGTTCAGAAATTTTTTAAATAGTATTGAAATCTTGATCCATTAAACTTTTTGACAGGCCAACAGGCCTGTTAGTTTTCATTACATTAAGTGTAAAGACTTATTTCTAGGGAAAAATAAAATACCAGGTTCTAAATAACTGATCTATATCAGATTTTTGTGGGGAACACAAATTTATAATTTGTAATTTTACCCAGTTAGATCCAAAATAATTAAGTGTATGCATTTATGTTATTCCTAACTATCCATATATAGATCCTTTAGCATATATCCAAATAAATTAATATCATAAGATTCTGATGAAGTAAAAGAAATGAAAGGTGATGTATATATAAATATTCATGAAAAGAAAGTGGGAGTGAGAAGACTTACATTTGTCTTAGTCTCAGAATTATTCTTGGGAAAATAGTTTTCTGGACATTGATTCTAATATTCTTTCTAAGAAGATAGTTCTTCTAATTAGCTCAGTCATAGTTACTATATATTTTAGATTCAAAGCATGTTACTGTTCAAGTACATTGGTCATAATATGCCTTCTTGTGGAAATCTTTAATGATAAGTTTTTGTATTTGTTCATGTTTAAAGTAAAATGGAACAAATCTCCACTCTGGAGGATGTCAACGAAGAAGAGATTAGCTATCTTGCTTCATATGTGTAAGTCAGTTTGAAATTTGGAGGGAGGGAGGAATCGATGGGTCTTTTATCTTTGGGAAGACAGACTTTGTGTTGAGGCAAGAAGGAAAAAGGAAAACTGTATAAAAAAATCAAAATGCATAGGAAGGAGAGTATATAATAATGACTCTAATTGAATTTGCATAGAAGTGACATGCTTGCAAAAACTGTTTCTATTGTTACTGAGCAATGGGCTCATTTTAATATTTTCATTATGAAAGAGATAGTTTTCCCTTTTGGATTTTCTTTTTGCTTTGATTTTTTATACTTCTGGAATTTTTGTGCACTGATTCCTTCTCATCTAGTGAAAATGTCACTTCTTATTTTGGAATTTTCTTTTGTTTAGATGGGGCTTTCATTCTTCCACTCACTTGTGGTGCCTGTAGTATATACTGAGCAAAAACCTTTGCTTATGAGTGCTTGATGGTGGTCTAGGCTCTGGATGGATGCCTTAGTTATAGAGACCCTTAGTGTGGTGGTTTTCTCAGTTCCTGGATGTTTGTAGGCTGTAGCAATGGTGAGCTTCACATGTGGGCAATTTCCCTGTCTCTTTTTGATGAGGGAGTATGGAGGTCTTTGAAATACTTTCTCTTTCCCCACTCCTATGGTCTTCTTAATCCTTCAAATTATAATGGCATGCTCAGTTTAATCTCTCAGATAGAAGGTCACACTTGTGGATAAGAAACAATCACATCCTCTATTAAGTCAGTAAATGCTATAAAGCTCATGCAAATTGACCTCCCTATCAGTACAAGGCACATGCCAGAAGGAATAAGCACAGTGTTGTTTGGGGACCCTTGATCATTTCTAGACCTTGAAGAGAAGCACAGTTGAATGTCCTGGGCCATAGGTATGGTGCTGGAACTTCTAGGGCAGTCCTCATTCTCTGCCATTGCAAAGGTGAGAGGGAGAGTAATGCTGGGCAGCGCAGTCTTGGGTGGGCTTGCCCTCAGGCTCTATAAAAGCTGATAAGGTAGCTGTTTCAGCAAGAACCAAAGGCCTTTAGGCAAGGCCACTATGGAGGGCCTAAAGAGGACTTATTTAGCCTCCAGCCAGAAAATCTGCTTGTGGCATTGGAGCCATCTGAAACTCACAATCTGGCTGCCAAAAAGTTTTGCTCTTTGGTCACCGTACTCCACTGTCTCCTTCTAGAGTCTGTTAGCAGTCAGGAGCTCAAACTAGCTGAGCTCTCACACAGTGGTGCTATAGGAAGAGAGTTTCCCCGTCCAGGATCCCTCTCTAGTCTGAGAGCATGGCTTCCTGAAGAGAGAGAAGATTTCCGCAAGTGTTCTGTGGCTGGAACCATACTGCACTCTTTCCATTACACCCACATGTTCTTTTACCTCCTGAGATTAGTGTATATATCTCACCTCCATCCCCCCAAGCAAGACAATCAAGTCCTGGGATTATGAGGTTTGGCCTGTGGGCCTGTCTCCAGGTCCCTGAAGATCAATCCCTAACCAAGCTAGGGAGAACCATACTGGTCCCAAGTTGACTATGGAGTGGTCAGGCAGGCTTGATGTTACTCCACTTCAGGATGTACCCTGCTCTGATGGAGTAGCTGGAACAGCAGCCCTGGGGAGGACAGTAGTCCTAGCAGGACTTTAAGAGGAAGGGTTTGAGCCTCTCTCTCCTGAAAGTCCTTGTGTGGAGTATGCACCAGCAGCGGGGAAGCTGCAGCTCCTGAGAGCCCTGGCTCAGTTCTCTTTCTTGACAACATATAGATAGAATGGGAGAATATATTCATAGGTATTGCTCTGTTTCCTCCATGTTTTCAAATATCTTTTGTATCTTGGTGATATGTGTTGTTATTTCCACATTTTTGTTTTTTTTTTTTGAAGTTATTAGAGATATTGCTTTTCTATTTCTAGTTAATATAGACAAGGTTTATAAATTGTTGTTTCATTGATCTTCTGAATGGTTCTTTTGTTCTCAATTTCATTTAGTTCTGATCTAATTTTGGTTATTTCTTTTCTTCCTGTAGGTTTGGGGTTGGATTGTTCTACCTTTTCCAGTTCCTTGAGATGATCCATTAGGTAGTTGATTTGCACTCTTTTGTTTTCTGGATATGGGCATTTAATGTGATGATTTTCCTTCTTTGGACTGCTTTTAAAGTATCCACAGATTTCATAGCTTGTGTCTTCATTGTCATTTTTTTCTAAGGGATACAATGATTTCTTTCTTTATCTCTTCCTTGACTCAGCTGTCATTTAGGAAAAAGTTGTTTAGTTTCCATGACTTGGTATGGGGATAAAGGTTATGTTGGAATTGAGTTCTAGTATTATTCCACTGTACTCCCTAAAGATACAAGGTATAATTTCTATTGTTTTAAATTTGTTGAGGTTTTATTTGTGTAGTAGGATAGGATCAATTTTTGAGAGTGATCCATGAGCTGAAGAGAAGAATATATACTCAGTAGTATTTGGGTGAAATATTCTGTATTCTGTCTGTTAAGCCTGTTTATTCTGGAGTCATGTTTCAGTCCATTGTTTCTTTGTTTAGTTTTTTCTTGGAGTATCGGTCCAGTTCTGTCAGTAGGGTGTTGAAGTCCTGGCTGTTAAAGTGTTGTAGAATATCATATTGTTCAGAGGAAGAGTGTTTCTTTGATAAGTCTAAAAATGTTTAAATTGGGTACATAAAATATTTAGGATAGAAATATCTTCTTGTATTATTCACCAGTATGTAGTGGCCATCTTTTTTTTTTTTTTACATATGTAAAAATGTTTGGAATTTTTTGGTTGGGGATTCATTGAAGGTACACAGAACTAGGTTACATAGATTGCTTTTGTTAGATAAGGATCTTTTCATCTTTGTTTCCTGCCCCCAAAAGTTGTACCACACCCCTTGACCCCCCCACCTCTGTCTTTCCCTTTCACAGATCTCTCCATCCCCCACCCCTACTGTGTACTAGGACCTTAATTGTCCTCACATCAGAATTGAGTACATAGGATTCTTATTTCTCCATTCTTGAGATGATTTACTAAGAAGTATGTGTTCCAGATGGTGCCTATGGCTCAAAGGAGTGGGGCTCTGGCCTTATATGCTGGAGGTGGTGGGTTCAAATCCAGCCCCAGCCAAAAACTGTTAAAAAAAAAAAAGTATGTGTTCCACATCCATCCAGGTTAATACAAAGGATGTAAAGTCTCCATCTTTTTTAGTAGCTGAATTGTATTCCATGCTATACACATACTACAGCTAGTTAATCCATCCCTGGGTTGGTGGGCATTTAGGCTGTTTCCACATTTTGGCAATTGCAAATTGAGCTGTGATAAACAGTCTAGTGCAAGTGTCCTTGTTGTAAAAGGATTTTTTTCTTCTGGGTAGATGCCCAGCAAAGGGATTGCAGGATTAAATGAAAGGTCTAGCTTGAGTTCTTTGAGGGTTCTCCAAACTGCCTTCCAAAAAGGTTGTATTAGTTTGCAGTGTAGGAGTATTCCCTTCTCTCCACATGCACGCCAATGTCTGCAGTTTGTTTGTTTGTTTTTTTATTAAATCATAGCTGTGTACATTAATGCAGTCATGGGATACAGTGTGCTAGTTTTCTATACAATTTGAAATACTTTCATTTAACTGTTTAACATAGCCTTCATGGCATACTCTTAGTTATTATTAAGACATTTGTATTCTACATTTAGAAAGATTCACATATACTCTTGTAAGATGAGCCATAGGTGTGGTCCCACCAAATACCCTTCTTCCATTCATCCTCATTTTCCAGCTCCATCCATGTAAACATGAAGGAGGTAAAGTCTCCATCTTTCTTTAAGGCTGCCTAATATTCCATAGTGTACACATACTACAATTTATTGATCCATTCGTTGGTCAATGGGCACATGGGCTTCTTCCATGACTTAGCAATTATGAATTGGGCTGCAGTAAAAATTCTGGTACAAATATCTTTGTTGTAGTGTGATTTTTGGTCTTCTGGATATATACCTAGTAGAGGAATTGTAGGATCAAAAGGCAGGTCTATTTTTAGTTCTCTAAGTGTTCTCTGGACGTCTTTCCAAAAGGAACATGTT